>CAUYLG010004401.1:0-15631 GCA_963573385.1 Cacajao melanocephalus | reverse complement strand
AAGTTAGAAGCATGAATTTTGACCTGCTGATGATAATCATGCATCGCCTGCATGTAGAGCCATAGGAGAGCTAAAGATGCAGAACCTTGGGGCTAGCTATAACTGGACTTCCCATATAACTGAGCCAATACATCTGCTTTTATTCTTAAGTATGTTTGAGCAGGGTTTCTATTACTACAGTCAAAGCAGCCAAAGCTAATACATTTATTATCATCATAATCATCATCATCACTATCAACATTGTTAAGATGTTTGCTGCTATTTTTATGTATTTGAAAAATTAGGGGCCCCATCTCTCCAGAAGATGTACATGTGAACTTATTGGCAGACAATGGGGTTGGCTTGATGACAAATCAGAGCTTCATCCAGATAAATGATTTTAGGAGCCAGAACATCAGAGGTGAGCTTCTTGCTAAGGTTTGGCTGTCCTTAACCTTCAGCAGAGCTCATTTTTCACAGTCACAAAAACCATTTCACAAAACTTTGAGAACTCCATTCATCCATCCACCCGAGTGTCACGGGAGTGATTTAGAAGGATTACAAATCTTCCATGCCTTTCCACTGTCCTTAGAATAGACAAAAATCTAGCCTGAGATCCCAGTGCAACATGAACTAAAACACCTTGACACTAAGTCCAGTTTCTACTAGGGGTTGAATCTGGCAGGCGAAGCTGGGTGGAATGCGTAATCTACACTAAGCACTTTCTGTTTTCTAGCCACAGTGATCGACTCAGGGATGGGCCTTTACCTCTGCTTGACCGGACAGGTTGAGAATCAGACAATATTTACTAGGGTTGCTGAAACAAAGACTCTTCTTTCCTGCTGGGTGTAAATGTGTAAGTGTAAAGTTCCAGGAGCTTATAAAATCCATCCTGGGACTCAAAGGTGAATCAGCCTTAGAATGAAGTTAAACTTGGGGAAAGAAAAATAGAAATAGAGAAGAAATTCCTAAGCCTCTGTGACATTATTGAGTTACCAGATCAACTTTCACCTGGAGTCAGATACTCCTGGTATAAGTCAGATACTCCTGGACTTTTCCATTACTTGAATCAATAACTTTCCTTTAGAGTTTAAGCCTGTACACAGGGTTCTCTGTATCTTGCAACTAAGCATCTGAAGAGACATATATAAACATATACATATTTTTTTTTCTGAAAAGAAGGCCAGAGTCTCTATCATATTCTCAAAAGATCTGTGACCCCAAAGAAGCATTTTTAAACCCAGGACTAAAAAATTCCTAAGATTCTTTGCAATATTAGCATTCTGTGCTCTTCTAGTTAATTTTGTTTTAAATTCCAAGCTTAGCTGATAATGCATAAAGCAACACACTATAAAAATATGCCTCCAAATAAAATTGGGCTTTTCTATTATAAAAAGAAATGTAGGCTTACTAGAAAAAAAATTGAAAAATATAAAAAGTATAAAATAACAGACAGCCAGTGTTAATATTTGGAGGTTATTTTTCTATGCATTTTTACACACAATTTTATGGAAGGTTTAATGTGGTTAACCTTATACTATAAATATACAATGTTTTGTCTGAATATTTTTATTTGACATTATAACATAAGTATTTCCCCAGATTATTAGAAACCTTTTGTAAGCATCTTTTTAAATGGCTATATAACTTGCCTCTGATCACTATAATTTCCTTAATGTTAGACAAAATGAGGTAGAAAATGACCCTATTTTCCTTTTTTGTAAAAGGAATGTTAAACAAGGAGCCACCAGGAGTGGAAATGTTCATCACGATTGCAGTCAAACCACAGGGAAAATGTGGGGAAGGAAGGAGCAGTATCAGGATGTCCTAGGGAGCCCTTCTCTCTCATTTAGGCCCCTCTCTGAGTTTCATCTTCATCCTTCTCTTGCTGCAGAATAACTTCCTCTGGTTCTCAGGCCACATTGAAGCTTATAATCATTAATGGCCTTCACATTTCATGATTAGCCCCTAGAGAGATTGACTCTAGCTAAATCTTTATGTCAACTTACCAGGAAAGGAACTCTGACTGGTCTAACTTGAATCAGATGCCCACTCTGAGTTCTTTCCACTCTTCCAGGGCAGGGGATGGGAGATGGATGGTCATATTGCACAAAATGACTGCTGGGAATTCACCAACATGGATTTGGGCCTCACTCATATTGATCAGAAGGAGGAACAGTTCCCAGAAACAAACAAACAAACAAACAAACACACACACACACACAGGTCATTGACTCATGCTCTGAGTCAATGACTCCAAATTATCCACCATGACAACAGGTTACAAATACACCACCCTGCCCACATCCTAAACTTTTCCACTATTCTTTGCTCTAAATATCAGTCTCTATAGAAGAATTCCCCAATAACTGAGTTTTCCTGCTGAGTTCCACATGGTGATTAGATAAAAAGATCCATTTTTCACTTTCATGGCTTTTTTTTTTTTTACCCATTTTCTGCCCAACTTCTTCAAAACCAGATTTAGCGGAGGCCAGCCTGTGCTAATTTGCAAGGCTGCATGAACTTTCTCATTGTTTGTAATACAAAACACTTCTCTCCAGGATCTTCCCTGACAAAGAACTAAAAAATGCTGGCTTTTTCTGCATATTTGATTCATTAGGCTTTTGATGTCTCCTGTCTGCCCATGGCTGCCCTATGGGTTGGGGAGGTTGGGGTACAGCAGGCAGCAGGGATGGGGAAGAGGATAGGTGAGAGAAAAGTAGCAGAGAATTTAAGTAACTCCTCTGAGCTCCAGTGCATATCTTGTAAATATTCACTGAGAACTCTCTGAAGTTTAGACTCTCTTGAAAGGCTCAGTTAATAAATGTGTATCTCTACGGAGACATAAAAGGGCCCATATGGCCTGTTGCTTGTGGATCTACTCGGTAGCTACCCACATCTCATGTTTGTTAACTGTTCACAGTCTGAATGGCATCAACTAAAGGAATTTCCTTCCTTCAGGAGTTCTCCTGCCACTAGAAACTTAATCAAGGATTGTCCTAGTGCTGTAAGTAACACAAATAGAAATAAGACAGATCCCAGATCCTAAAGATTTTTCCAATCTAATGGGTGAGCAAAAGCCTACAATGAGGTACACAGCGTAATCAGAGAATGGGCAAAAGAAGAGGTAATTCAGTGAGATTAGACAGGTTCATGAAGAAAGTAAAATTCACTTACATCCTTAAAGTGAATATGATCCGGATGAGAAGAAAAATGGTGGAGTGAAGACATTCAAGTAAAAGAATAATATGACTAAAAAAGAAGAGACGGTAAGAAAAAAACAATAAATGGTGCTTATTCAGAGACCACTGCCTATTCCGGTAAGATTTTAACAGAAAGTGCAAATGGCGGATTTAGAAGACAAAAAGTTGGAGAGACAGATGAAAGCCAGTCATTGGCCGACTCTAAATGTTGGGCTAAGGCATTTGGACTTTATCTTATAGGCAGTGGTGGAGTCAGAGAAGGTTTTTCAGTTAGAGAAAAAAACATGATCTTATTTTCCTTAAAAGAAAACTCTGGAGGCGTTGAAAGAATGGATTGAGAAAGGGTTGAGAAGTTGTGCTATGTTTACGTAAGAATGCCTCCAACTAGAATTTTGACAGAAACAAAAGAACAGAAGAAAACTATCATCACTGCTTTGCATCTACAATAAGTACTTGAAATAATTTTCTTGTTTGAATTCAAAGGAAAGAGAAATTCATGTGAGCTGGATTTATTAGGAAAAGAGGAGGTAGGTCTTAAGGAAAAGGTATAAGTTGTATGATGATGCAGCAGTCCACTAAGTATTTCTAGTTATCTCTAATTCAATTTAACATAAAGGATGTGTAATCTGAATAATGAAAAGGCAAGAGAGAAAGAGCATCCCAGATATTAGGTTGTTGCATTGGAGTAATGGCAAAAACTGTAATTACATTTGTACTAACTTTTAGAAACACCATAAACCAAGACCCGCAAGGCCTGTTAAGCAGGGCATGCTGGGAAAGGTTAGCAGAGCAGGCTGATGATCATCAGTGAGACTTAAAATCAGACGGATGGTAGAATGGGAAGAGGAGCTTCTTGAACCTTAGCTAGGGAAAGGCAGGTGTGGGCTGAACACTGTGATAATCCATTGCAGTGTGGTGAGCAAAGAAGTGTATAGTTGAAGAAGTATTAGCAATCAAGCGGTCTTAGAGTGGACTGTGATTTACGTAACAAAATAAGTCACCTCCTCTGTGGTTATTCCTTTTATCTTTAAACCAAGATCAATCTACCATATTCTAGATCAGAAGGAAGAACATTTGCACCCAAAATGACTGAACAATACTTGCAACGGCAGTTGACAAATACTCCCTGTAATGAGGCCCAGGTAATTTCTACCCCATCTCTTTTTGCAACTCTATAGCTGGGAAGTCAGTATAAAAAAAAAGCAAAAAAAAAAAAAAAAAAAGCACTAGGCTGTTTCTGCAGAGGCATTGGTCATCTTTGCTTGGCTATTTCTTCATGCACAAAATGAGGATTAATTATCAGTCAGTCTTTGTAAAAGAGTTCTTGAGGGGACAGAATGACAGAAAGTATATGCAAATGCCTTGAAAGCAAAATCAGCAAAGTAAGCTGCATACAGTCAATATAATTAAATTTCAATCTGAGTATGTGGATAGCCATTGGAAAAAAAAAACAGCAAAAACCAAAACAAATGTTTTTCTTGCATACATTATATGGACCGGGTGCTATACTAGAAGTTTTATATGAATAGCCTCACTTAATTCTCCCAAGAATTCTATCAAATTGTATTTCTTTTTTTTTTCAGCTGGAAACAGTGAGACTCAGAGAAGTTAAGGGCCAGATCTAAGACCACGAATTTAGTAACATAGCAGAATGTGAACCCAGGCAGGCTGGTAATAGAGCTCATTCACATAACCTCTATACTACACACTGCCTTCAAGGGACCCCAAGCTCAGTAGGATACCTCAGAGAAACACCTGGAGATGGACTGACAAGGACAGACTCTCTGTATAGTTGACAGTCTCTCTATATAGTTGATGGTCATACCTAGAGCTCAGTTCCCACTGAAGACACATGTGCAGCCTAGCGCCAGGCTATAGGAGGCAAGGAAAAAGAAAGGCTGCCATACTTTTTGATGATACAGCCATCAAAAGAGACATAAGGCATGGGCTGCATGCATTACAGGTACACATAGCAGAAAACTGGAAAACAGCCATGTGTGGTATGGAAGAATGAACAAATGAATAGGTAGATACATTTATATACTTAGTGTTATGAAGGCCTCCCATTTTGCTGCAAATTGTCTTTGGCTAAACTGTATTTTTTTAGTTCTTCTTTATATAATATTGCTTATGAGCAGTTGGGAAATGACCAAGAAAACAGACTCCCATAATTACTCAAAACAAAGCATTTTTGAGATTTTGAACAAGGCAGTGCCTTGATGAGTCCTTCAATGTCTTACTTCTAGGTGTGACTGATCCGACACTCCCCAGTTAGCTAATACAGTAACTATTCAATCATAAAATGCTGCTATGGAAAAGATCTTGCAGGGAGACATGTCCAGCGAACATGTTAATTTACATGGCTCTGTCAAAAAGCAACAAATGTCATGAATGAGTGAACTTATGTAGATGTAATATGTTCCATATATTCTGTACCTTGAGTAAATCTCAACCTACTTCTTTTATCTGTGGACAGGGAAAGATTGGTAGTGTAGCATACTTCAGGTTCTACCACTAAGTTGCTGTAATATCTAGGAAAGTCACAACCTCTCTAAGCTTCTGTTTCCTGGCTTTTAAAATGGGAACAATAATGATGCTTATCTCAGGATATTCTGCAGATAAAATGAAATGACACATGTTAAGTACTTAGCTTGGTGCCAGGAACATGATCATATTTCTAAACCGTTAGCTGTTTTATAATTATTACTGTTGTCACAAGTGATGTATTTATAATGGAAAACCTTCACAGCCCATCCTCCAAAAGCAGAGGCTAAGACGCAATGTGTCCTTGTTTTATAACCATTACAATGTTTCTCTATAAAAATAAAAAAGGGGAAATAGTATTTTTTCTTTCACTGTTTTATCTGAAATAAAATTTTTATCAGATATTCTATATGTGATAAAATAAATATAAAAGGGAAAAAGGTGTCTGTGAGCCCCTCCAAATACTTACTTACAAACAATAGGTGTTCACAGTCTCAGCATGTTATAGTCCTCCCAAGGTACAAAGTAGAATGACCCATCAGATAAATTGCTGGAAACATAAATGACCTGGATGGCAAGGGCTAAAGGACAGTATTTGGAGCAGTAGCTTAGAGTGTGTCCCTCTAGTGGCACATGGCTCCTCATCAGAGGGCACAGTATATTCTGGCATTACAGTAATACACCTTATGGTTAGCACATGACTTAGGTTTTCCATCATTTCTGATGCCCTTTCTTTCACTCCTTAGGTAGATGAATGATATCTCATTTCATGGCCGATTCTTTTTGAATCTCAGAGATTCTTAGAACCTAAGACTTTCTAACGGATCTGGCAGAGAGCCTGCTTACATGCTGGGGATAGAGCCCAGACAGAGCCCAGAATGATGGGCTAAGAGTGATAATACGGATGCAGTTCTGGACAAAAATTTCTGGGACTGCCTAAATGCAGACCAGGAAGTGAGTGGGTAGCAAAAGAGGTTCTTAGCAGTCAAAATTATGAACCATGACATTAATTCTGGGAAGATTTTTAGGAATTCTTTATTCCAAGTTGACAAACTGGTGGCTTGTAAATCAAAACAGATACAAAGAAGAGTTTTGTTTGGCATGCTTAGTCTTTAAGATTAATTTGAAAGAGATATCAACCTTTCAAAATTAGGAAATTATGGATGATAATTAAGATTTCTGGCTTCTCAAAAAAAAATCTGATGGTTTTGATAACCCTAGGTCCAGTGGCAACACTCAGTATCAGCTGTCCTCTTCAAGGGTTTATCATGGTTCTATGACCTCTGAGATCTCCTCAATGTTGGAGGTAAGGGGGAAGCTGTCATTTACCACTGAGACTGTGCTGCAGTGGTTTTGGTAAACATACTGCCATCAAAAGTAGGAAAATATAAGATAGACCAGAAGAGCTTGGTTTTCCAAGGAAGATGAGGGAGGAAAAATGTATTTTCTGACATGAGGGCAATTTCTGTACATTTATCATCTAAACAAAGCATGTCTTTGTCAAAAAAAATAAAAAAACTTAAGGCAGACACCATTGTGAAACAAGTCTAGCCTACTTTAGTCATTATTCACCTCTCTAATTCCTGTTGACACCTGAGTTTGTAGCCCTAGGCTAAATCAACCCCACCATTGTACAGACAGAGAAAGTGGGGCACAGAGAAGGCCCAAGACCTCAGGTGCACGCAACCACACTGGTACCGGGCTACAAATCTATGAAATGATATTGCACACAGTGAAGAAGCAGGGGCACAAGTGAGTGGTTTGTGTTAAGAAGGTGGGTGGTGGAATGATGTGGTCATGGGGAGGGGCGTATGGGTAGCGTGTAAGCCCTGAAGGAAGGTCTTTGTACACCTCATGTGCAGCACTGCAAGCCCTCTTGGCAACAGCCAGTTCTATGCAGGCTCCTGCCAGCTTTGGGCAGGTCCTGCTCTGGGGCTTGGCATTCACACATCCACAGCCCAGGAGTACAGAGGAGTTAATACTCCTCAGGACAACCCTTGGCTGAAAAGGATGGATGCTGATGGGCCAATGTGCCTCTTCTCTATAATCCTTCCAAATGCACACTTCAAAGACAATTTTACATGGCCTCTCAAAATATTCCATAAAACAGCAACAGTCACCTGCAATGATAGTCAGTTTTATAACATAGCCTCATTTTCTCTTTCTCCTTCCCCAGTGACTTAGCTCAGTCTGCTATAAGAAAAATATCATAAATCAGCTTAAACAACAAAAACTTATTTATTGCAGTTCAGGAGGCTGGGAAGTCCAAGATAAGGTGCCAGCAGATCCAGTGTCTGGTGAGGTTCCACCTCCTTTCTTGCAAAAAGGAAGAAAGGCCGTACCATTACAGGATAGAAAGAGACAGAGAGAGAGACAGACAGACACACAAAGAGAGAGAGAGAGCAAGCAAGCACTCTCATGTCTCTGCTTATAAGGGCACTAATCCCACTGATGAAAATGACCTTATGACCCATTCTTATGACCTAATTGCTTCCCAAGGGCCCCACTTCCTAATACCATCACACAGGAAACTAGGCTTCAACATATGAATTTTAAGGAGACACAACATTCAGTCTGTAGCACCCAGTCACCCTTGTGTCTGACAACTGGAACATATCTCCAAATAAACTCCTCCCACAGAAGCCTGTGTGAGACACAGGCTTTGCTTTAGGGGAACTCAGGCGAAAATACAAGTTCAGTGGTAGCAGAAGATAGATAGGTATCATTTCAGGTAGGATAGCAGGTAATGTTTGGGACAGGACTGCAATCTCCGAAGCAAGGTTTCTTGGCAAAGGAATACTCGGGAATAATTAGTTTCCCTGGAATTACATCATACAAACCCTTGTGAGTTTTAATTAAAGGATATTAGAAATGCCCTTAGAATGCCCTGTTCGGTGATTCATTGCCAAGAGTAGTTGAAACAGGGTTATGAGATTAAAACAGCTCAGGCATTAGGAATTGAAGTTTGTTTCTGTTTTTCCTTTAATATTTAATTCAAAGTATTCAAGAAATGTTCAATGGAATGAAACAGTCAACATTTTTAGAGCTCTTTCAATATGTGTCCAAACCTTCAAATTATGCCATTATTGGAGACAGAGTTTCATATTATCTTAAGTGAGTTTCAGATCCTATTTTTTGGTTTCACTTTTCTTGATAATTTTAATGAGTGATGTCTAGACCTTTTCCTTTCAGGATTCCAGGGTAAGATTTGGAGTTATTTCTGAAGGTAGTTTGTTAGGAAAACATGTGTGTGCGATGTGACATTAGATGAAGATAGCTCTGGTCTGACACTCATTCACTGGATGACCTTAGCTAAGTCTCTTTTCCTGTGTTTGCCTCAGTTTCCTCATCTATAAAACAAGGGGACATAACCCTAGCATTAGGAAGAAGCATGTACATTATGTATTTCAACCCTAGGGTATGAATATCCCTTATTCAACATCCTAGGAAACTAGCCATCTCATTTCAACATGAATCTTCCCAGTGCCTTGCACCAAATGCTTTCCAAAATAGCCCATCCCCTTTTGTGGAGAACGCTAACTTCCTCTGCTAGCCAAAGTGCCAGTTTGAAATTTTATAAATGGAGAAAAGATAGTTGTTTATTTGCCTGCTTGCTTGTTTGTATATCTGATTTATAGAGGCTTACCCCAAATATAATTCAATATGACAAGAAGGTTTCACAAGTCAGAGTCTTGAATTTACTAACATTATCAATGATTTTCTTTGGTTTACTTTTATTTGCCTTAGCACCAAAATTTTCTCCCCAAAGCTCTTGGGTTTCATAGTTTTAAATGATCCCTCAGTCTGGAAGGCTGAGAAACATTTTCCCACCAAATGCCACATTAACTCCTCAGAACACTGGTGATGACATCATCTGACTGACCCTATGGTGGGAGACTCACACTCTAAGCACCTGCCTCTGACCCCACGTGAGCCTGACTACTTACTCTACAATAAGTAGAATCTGGTCAGTGATCTCTGGCCTTTGAGCTATCTCTTCATCCAGCACCAGTAATATGGTTACACTCTGTGTCCCCACCAACATCTCACCTCAAATTGTAATCCCCATAATCCCCACATGTGAAAGGCAGGACTAGGTGGAGGTAATTGGATCATAGGGGCCATTTCTTCCACGCTGTTCTCATGATAAGAGTGAGTCTCACAAGATCTGATGGTTTTACAAGCATCTGGCATTTCACCTACCTGCACTCACTCCATCCTGAAGCCCTGTAAAGAAGGTGCCTGCTTCTCCTTTACCTTTTGCCACGATTGTAAGTTTCCTGAGGCCTCCCCAGCAATGTGGAACTGTGAGTTAATTAAATCTCCTTATTTTATAAACTACCTTGTCTTGGATATTTCTTCATAGCTGGGTGAGAACAGACTAATACAATCTGTATACTTGGGAGTGAATGTCAGTTATCTGACTCTCACAAATTTGGCCTCAGGATAATGCCTTAAAAAATCTTTTCAGAACAAAGAACATGACAGAGAGTTCTAATCTGGTTTTCTCCTTGACTCAAGTCTCTAAAGATCTGGAGTCAGATATGGCTAAGGCTGGCATTTCTGGGCCCTCTTTGTGTGGGTGCCATCTGATTAAGCATCTGTAGGTGTCAAAGCCTGGCCGACATCCAGACCTTTCCTTCTGGCTAGATTTCAATGGCCAAATGTGGCCTTTCAGCTCACATCTGTCCTCCAGGCTGGTCACACGCTGGGTACTAGCATTTTGGCAGACTGTACAAGCACGGCAGTTACAGCTGTCTCTGTGTGGTCCTACACATCCAACCCTCTTAATTAACTGACTTGCTTTAAGTTCATTATTCGAAATCTTGCCCTTAACCCCAACAGTATAGTCTTCCCCAAAGAGGTTTTGCACCTCTTTCATTAGATTATTTCTAGGTACTTGATATTATATTTGCTCCTGTAATGATATGTTTTCTTAAATTTCACTTTCTACTTGTTTCTGGTTTATAGAAATACAACTGGAGTTCTACAGTGAAGCTCTGTGATACCGTGCTCTGTAATAATGCAACTTTGGATATGAAGCAATTGGTGTTTGAGTCGCTTCTCTGGCCTCCATTCTCCCAGAGGTATTTTGGCTAACGTTCTCCTCTAAAGGCAGGAGGAACACATTTAGAAAGTGACTATTTTTTGCTCTGTAATTATGTGGGACTTTCTTGGGTCCTTGTATGGACAACTGGGTACAGCGTAAGTTTCATCTTTACTTCTGTACTCTGTGTGTCAACACAGATGGCCTGAAATCTTTTATTCTACACTAACCTCACCAGAAATGAACCCCCACACTTTACTGATTGAATTTTTGGATCCCACATATAACATTGTAGTGGAGTGTTGTAGTACATTGGCGTCATTTCCTGAAGACTTGCTTCTCTATTGCTTCTATAGATTCAATTTTCTATATTGCTGTTTGTTTAATATTGCTAATAATTTGCTATAGATTCTTTTAAATTTTCCATATCATCTAAAAGTATGAAGCTTTGTTTCTTCCTTTCCTTTCCTTATGTCTTTACCCCCAATTTTATCTTCATTTCTATAAAGAATATGTGTTTACAGTGGACGTCCTCATCAAATAGCCAATATTAAAGCAATAGTTTCAGCATTTCACCTTGAACATAATATTTGCTCTAAGTCTTTTGTAAATACTTTTTATCAAATTAGATCCCTGCCAATTTCTTATTTGGTAAGAGTTTTTATTATAAATAGCTATTAAATGTTATCAAACCTTTTTCTGCATCTACTGAAGTGATTGCACAATTAATTTTCTAATGTTATAATCTAAATACAATCTAAAGTTCCATAAATCGGCAAGTAATTTCTATATAATATATAATAGTTTTCACCTTTTTTATGTGATGCTTGATCCAGTTTGCTGATATTTTGCTTGGGACTTTTGTCTTTATTGTTATAATCAAGATTGGTCTGTTTCTTAATACTGTCATGTGCTACCTCATAAAATGGGTTGGAGAGTCTATTCTCTTTTTCAATTCTCTGGAGGAATTGGAGTAAGACTAGAATTGTTTCTTCTTGAACATTATATAGCACTCACAAGTAATGCTGTCAGGGTTTCAAGATTTCATTGAGGGGATGTTTTGAAAAATTGATTTAATTTTTTTACTTATAGGATTTTCACGTTTTACCTATCGTGTCAATTGTATTGATTTGTATTTCTGTAGAAATTTCATTTATTCTAAATTTTCAAAATATTTGTCATAAAATTGTAATATCTTCTTGTTGCTTTAAAAAAGTATGTAAAGGCTCTGTAATGATGTTCCTTTTTTATTCCTGACATAAACTATTTGTGAGGTTAATCAATTATATTGGGTTTTTTTTCAGAGAAGCAAATTTTAGCTTTATTGATTCTCACTATTATCTGTGTGTTTTCAATTTTATTAACTTCCATTTTGTTCCTTCTACTTTCTTTGGATTTGCTGTTTATTGTATTATTCAATTGAACTCTAATTTTCTGGATTTTTTTTGGTCCATTTGTTCCATCAATTATAAAGAGGTGTTTGTTAAAATTTTTTACATTGCAGATTTATACATTTCTCTTTGTAGTCTGTCATTTTTTGTGTTAGCTTTTTTGAGGCATATTATTAGAAGCACACAAATATACCTTTCTTCTTAGAGACATGGCTTCATTCTATCACCCAGGCTGGAGTTCAGTGGCATGATGGAAACTCATTGCAGCCTCAAGCTCCTGGATTTAAGCAGTCCTCGCACCTCAGGCTCCTAAGTAGCTAGGACTATAGATGTGCATCACTATGCCTAACTAATTTATAAAAAAGAAAATTTAGGAGACAGTTCTTGTTATGTTGCCCAGGCTAGTCTAGAACTGCTGGCCTCAAGCAATCCCCCAACTTCGGCCACCCAAAGCACTGGGATTATAAACGCGAGCCGCCAGACCCAGACTACAAATATATCTTTCTATTGAATGAGATCTTTTACCATTACGAAGTTACTTTATCTCTAATGCTTTTATTTCTTAGATTCTACTTTGTCGGATATTAACATGACTATATCAGTTTTCTTTTGATTAATAGTAGCACAGTGTGTCCATCTGTATCCCCTTTTTTCTATATTCTTATGTTTTAGATCTCTCTCATATAAACATTATAAAGTATGTTTTTTAAAAAAATTCATATGTGATCATTGGTTTCTAATAACTGGAGTTTTTGTCCACTTATACTTAGGTAGTTAATGATACATTTAGGTTTGATATCTACTGTCTCATTTTGTGCTATTTCTGTTCTAGGTTCTGCTTTCTCTCCATTTTGTCTTCTTTCAGAGTAACTGCTATTATTTCATTGTTCTTAACATCTACCAGTTTTGGAGATTATATCTGTGGCTCCTTTTTGAAATTGACATATTAGAAATTACAATATGAATCTTCAACTTTAAAATATAATGTCAGACATTATCCTTCCTTACGGACAATTCAAGTAACTTATTTACTAGCATCTTAGCTTACAGGCATTTCTCATGCAATTATTTCTATATATTTTAATTTCATAAGATATAACTATTATTTCTATTAATTTCATTTTAATTGCTCTTCTTTATAATTTTCTTGCATCTCAGACTTTCCACCAGCAACCGCTTTCCTTCCACTTGAAGTTTCTTCATTAGAGTTTCCTTTAGTGAAGACCTGATGGTAGCAAACTACCTTCCACTTCTGACTGTGTGAAAAAAAAAAGTGTTTAATGTTGCCTTTATTCTTAAGACATATGTTAACATAAAATATTGGGTTAACCATTACTTTCCTTTATCACTTTGAAGATTCTCTGGCTTCTAGCTTCTGTTTTGTTGTTGAGACATTGGCTTTCATTATAGAGAGGGGTCAGCAAATTATATGCCCTGGCCAAATCTAGCTTGCCACCTACCTCAGTGAAGTTTTATTGTACTGCAGCCACGCCCATTCATTTCCATATTGGCTATGGCTGTCCTCATATTATCATGGCAGAGTTGAGTATTTGTAACAAAGACTACATGGCCTTCAGAGCACAAAGCAACTACTTTTGGGCCCTTTTTAAAGAAAGCTTGCTCACTCCTAGTTTAGCAGCCACTCCCTTTGAAAGCCATTTATTTTCTCGGGTTTCTTCAAAGATTTCTCTCTTCCATTTTCTCCATTTTCACTACAGTATGCCTTTTTTTATTTATGCTTCTTGAAATGTTTTGGGTATCTTGAATTTGTTGACTAATATCGGTGCTTAAAAATCCTGAATCATTCTCTCTGTTAGCTGTCTATTAGTGCACGCAAAATTCAGTAGTTAGACACTAAGAAAATAAACATTTATTATGTCTCAGTTTCTGTGGGAAGGAAATTTGGGAGTGACATGGCTGAGCAGCTCTTGCTCAGGAGCTCTCATAAGGCTGCTTTCACACATCAAATGAAGCTGTATTTAGTCAGTACTGAAAGACTGACTAGCATTGGAATATTCACAGTGAGTAAGTAACACGGCTGGCAAGGTGGTACTGGCTGTTGCTGGAAAGCCTCCATTTCTCTTCAGATGAGCCTCTCCATACAGAATACTGCCGAAAGTAATTTATAGATTCAACGCTATCCCCATCAAGCTACCAGTGACCTTCTTCACAGAACTGGAAAAAAACACCTTAAACTACATATGGAACCAAAAGAGAGCCCACATAGGCAAAACAATCCTAAGCAAAAAGAATAAAGCTGGAGGCATCATGCTACCTGATTTCAAACTATACTACAAGGCTACAGTAATCAAAACAGCACAGTACTGGTACCAAAACAGAGATGTGGACCAATGGAACAGAACAGAGGCCTCGGAGGCAACACCACACATCTACAACCATCTGATCTTTGACAAACCTGACAAAAACAAGCAATGGGGAAAGGATTCCCTGTTTAATAAATGGTGCTGGGAAAATTGGCTAGCAGTGTGCAGAAAGCAGACACTGGACCCCTTCCTGACACCTTACACTAAAATTAACTTCAGATGGATTAAAGACTTAAACATAAGACCTAACACCATAAAAACCCTAGAAGAAAACCTAGGCAAAACCATTCAGGACATAGGCATAGGCAAGGACTTCATGACTAAAACACCAAAAGCATTGGCAACAAAAGCCAAAATAGGCAAATGGGACCTAATCAAACTCCACAGCTTCTGCACAGCAAAAGAAACAATCATTAGAGTGAATTGGCAACCAACAGAATGGGAAAAAATTTTTGCAATCTACCCATCTGACAAAGGGCTAATATGCAGAATCTACAAAGAACTAAAACAGTTTACAAGAAAAAAACAAACAAGCCCATTCAAAAGCAGGCGAAGGATATGAACAGACACTTTACAAAAGAAGACATATATGAGGCCAAGAAACATATGAAAAAATGCTCATCATCACTGGTCATTAGAGAAATGCAAATCAAAACCACATTGAGATACCATCTCACACCAGTTAGAATGGCGATCATTAAAAAATCTGGAGACAACAGATGCTGGAGACGATGTGGAGAAACAGGAACACTTTTACACTGTTGGTGGGAGTGTAAATTAGTTCAACCATTGTGGAAGACAGTATGGTGATTTCTCAAGGACCTAGAAATAGAAATTCCATTTGACCCAGCAATCCCATTACTGGGTATATATCCAAAGGATTATAAATCATTCTATTATAAGGGCACATGCACACGAATGTTCATTGCAGCACTGTTTACAATAGCAATGACCTGGAACCAACCCAAATACCCATCCATAGTAGACTGGACAGGGAAAATGTGGCACATATACACTATGGAATTCTATGCAGCCATAAAAAACCATGAGTTGGTGTCCTTTGTAGGGACATGGATGAACCTGGAAACCATCATTCTCAGCAAACTGACACAAGAACAGAAAATCAAACACCGCATGTTCTCACTCATAGGCGGGTGTTGAACAATGAGAACACATGGACACGGGGAGGGGAGCATCACACAG
>CAUYLG010004396.1:0-12560 GCA_963573385.1 Cacajao melanocephalus | reverse complement strand
ATTTTGATGCTAGCTGATTGTTTTGCCCATTAGTTCATGCAGTTTCTTCATTGTGTCAGTGCTCTTTACCATTTGGTACATTTTTTGAGTGGCTGGTACTGGTTGTTCCTTTCTATGTTTAATGCTGCTTTCAGGAGCTCTTGTAAAGCAGGCCTGGTGGTGATGAAATCTCTGAGCAATTGCTTGTTCATAAAGGATTTTATTTCTCCTTCACTTATGAAGCTTAGTTTGGCTGGATATGAAATTCTAGGTGGTAATTTCTTTTCTTTAAGGATGTTGAATCTTGGCCTCCACTCTCTTCTGGCTTGTAGTGTTTCTGCTGAGAGATCTGCTGTGAGTCTGATGAGCTTCCCTTTGTGGGTGACCTGAACTTTCTCTCTTGCTACTCTTAGCATTTTTTCCTTCATTTCAACCCTGGTGAATCTGATGATTATGGTCCTTGGGGTTGCTGTTCTTGAGGAATGTCTTTGTGATGTTCTCTGTATTTCCTGGACTTGAATGTTGGCCTGCCTTCCTAGATTGGGGAAGTTCTCCTGGATAATAACCTGAAGAGTGTTTTCCAGCTTAGAATCATTCTCTCTGTCATATTCAGGTACACCTATCAAACGTAGATTAGGTCTTTTCACATAATCCCATATTTCTTGGAGGCTTTGTTCATTTCTTTTTACTCTTTTTTCTCTGATCTTGCCTTCTCATTTTATTTCATTGAGTTGATCTTCAATCTCTGATATTCTTTCTTCTACTTGGTTGATTCGGCTATTGAAATTTGTGTATGCTTTGCGAAGTTCTTGTGCTGTGTTTTTCAGCTCCATCAATTGATTTATATTCCTAAGCTGGTTATTCTTGTTAGCATTTCCTCAAACCTTTTTTCAAGGTTCCTAGTTTCTTTGCATTGGGTTAGAACATTATCTTTTAGCTTAGAGAAGGTTGTTATTACCCACCTTCTGAAGCCTGTTTCTGTCAATTCGTCAGACTCATTGTCTGTCCAACCTTGTTCCCTTGCTGGTGAGGAGCTGTGATCCCTTGGAGGATGAGAGGCATTCTGGTTTTGAGTATTTTCCCCCTTTTTGCACTGGTTTCTTCTCATCTTTGTGGATTTGTCTACCTGTGGTATTTGTGGATTTGTCTACTTGTGGTCTTTGTGGTTGGTGACTTTCAGATGGGGTCTCTGAGTGGACATCCTTTTTGTTGCTGATGAAGTTATATCTTTCTGTTTCTTAGTTTTCCTTGTAACAGGCCCCTCTGCTGTAGGACTACTGGAAGTCCACTCCAGCCCCTGCTTGCCTGGGGATCACCTGTGGTGGCTGCAGAACAGTAAGGGTTGCTGCCAGTTTCTTCTTCTGCTATCTTTGTCCCAGAAGGATAACTGCTAGATGTCAGCCTGAGCTCTCCTTTTTGAGGTGTCTCTTTGCTTATATGGCGGTCTGGGAGCTGCTTGAGGAGACAGTCTGTCCCTTATAGGAGCTCAAGTGCTGAGCTGTGAGCTCCATTGTTCCATTCAGAGCTGCTGGGCAGGTATGTTTAAGTCTGCTGCAGTGGAACTCATAACCACCTTTTTTTCCCAAGTGCTCTGTCCCGGGAATGTGGGGCTTTATTTATAAGTTCCTGTCATTCTGCTGCCTTTTTTCAGAGATGCTCTGCCCAGCGAGGAGGTAGGCCAGTCACAGTCTGCCAGCAGAGGCATTGCTGAGCTCCTGTGGGCTCTGCCCAGCTGCTTTGTGAATTTCCTTGCAGTTTTGTTTATAGAGGTATAGTTAGAACTGCCTTGTTAATGGTTGTCTACCTCAGTAATGGCAGACTGTCTCTGTAACGGAGGACTGCCTCAGTAATGTCGGATTGCCACGGTAATGGTGGACTGTCTAGGTAACGGCAGACTGCCTCAGTAATGATGGACTGACTTGGTAGTGGTGGACTGCCTCAGTAATGGCAGATGCCCTTCCTCCCACAGAGCTGGACTGTCCCAGGTCCAGCTGTGCTTGCTGTGTAACTCTCAATCCAGAGTGTTTCAGATGGCTGGTCTTTGTGAGGGTGGGACCAGCTGAGCCAGATCACCTGGCACCTTGTTTCAACCCCCTTTTTTGCAGTTGAATGGGTGACTCTGTCTCCCAGGCGTTCCAGTCGCCAGTTGAAATGGCACCTGGATTTGTGTGAGTTTTTGTTCAGAGATCCACTCTGCTTGCTGAAACAGCCACGCTGGAGACTTATGGAGCTTTTCCACCCAAGAATCTCCTGGTCTGTGGGCACTAAAAATTCATTTGGAAGTACAGTGATCACTCACCCTCTGCGTTTTCACTGGGAACTGCAATCCAGAGCTTTTCCTATTTGGCCATCTTGGATCCTCCCCAATTTATATTTTCTCATGATTAATGATGAACATTTTTTCATGTAAATATATTTTATAAAATGTCTATTCAAATTGTTTGCCCATTATAATTGATTGTATTTGATTCTGGGTTTAGTTTGATTATATGTCATTAAGAAATTTGTATATTTGTTCATTTCATCTCTAGATTTTTGTATAGCTTTGCTCTCAATGTAATGTTGGATTCATGGACTGTGTATGGAAGTGTCACCTCCTTCTCAAATATTTTGAAAAAGTTTATATAGGCTTGGTATTACTACTTATTTAAACTTTTCATAGAAATTACTAATGAAGGATCTGGGCCTGAGTTTTTTGTGGGAAGAATTTATTTACCTTTTTTTTAAAAAAATTTTGTGGGTACATAGTAGATGTATATACTTAGGGGAGTGAATGAGTTTATTTTTTGTTCTTTCAAATTTCAACTTTTAGGTACAGGAAGTGCATCAGCCAATTTGTTACATGGATATAGTGCACCTGGGTAATGAGCATAGTACCCATTAGGTAGTTTTTCAAACTACATCCCTTTTCCTCCCTTATCCCTCTAGTAGTCTGCATTGTCTATTCTCATGTTTATGTCCATGTGTACATAATGTTTAACTCCCACTTATAAGTGAGAACATGAGATATTTGGTTGTCTATTCCTGTGTTAATTCACTTATAATTATGGCCTCCAGCTTCCTCTTTGTTGCTACAGAGGACATGATTCTATTCTTTTTATGGCTGGATAGTATTCCGTGATATATAGGTACAACAATTTCTGTAACCAATCTATGATCAGTTTGCACCTAGCTTGATTTCATGTCTTTGCTATTGTAAATAGCACTGTGATGAACATTCAAATGCATGTGTCATTTTGGTATAATGATCTATTTTCTTTCAGGTATACATATAGTATTGGGTTTACTGAGTTGAATGTTAAATGGTAGCTTTATTTTAAGATCATTGAGAAATCTCCACAGTTGCTGAAATAGCTTACATTTCCACTAACAGTGTAAAGCATTTGCTTTTCTCTTCAGTCTCATTATATTTTATTTTTTTATATATACTTTAAGTTCCAGGATACATGTGCAGAACGTGCAGGTTTGTTACATAGGTATACACATGCCATGGTGTTTGCTGCACCCATCAACCCATCATCTACATTAAGTATTTCTCCTATTGCTATCCCTCCACCCCCTGACAGGCCCTAATGTGTGATGTTCCCTTGTCTGTGTCCATGTTCTCATTGTTCAACTCCCACTTATGAGTGAGAACATGTGGTGTTTGGTTATCTGTTCCTGCATTAGTTTGCTGAGGATGAAGGTTTCCAGCTCCATCCATGTGCCTGCAAAGAACATGAACTCATTTTTATGGCTGCATAGTATTCTAGAGTGTATATATGCCACATTATTTTATCTAGTCTATCATTGATGGGCATTTGAGTTGGTTCCAAGTCTTTGCTATTGTGAACTATGCTGAAATAAACCTACAAGTGCATGTGTCTTTACAGTAAAATGATTTATAATCCTTGGGGTATAGACCCAATAATGAGATTGCTGGGTCAAACAGTATTTCTGGTTCTAGATCCTTGAGGAATTGCCACACTCTCTTCCACCATGGTTGAACTAATTTATGCTCCCACCAACAGTATAAAAGCATTCCTATTTCTCCACATCCTCTCTGGCATTTGTTGTTTCATGACTTTTTAATGATTGCCATTAAGGAAGCACTAAATATGGAAAAGAAAAACTGGTACCAGTCTCATTATTATATGCAGTGTTTTGACTTTTTAAGAATAGAATTCTGACTGGTGTGAGACAATATCTCACTGTGGTTTTAATTTGCATTTCTACATGAGATATTTTGATATAGGCATACAATGTGTAATAATCACATCAGGGTAAATGGGGTATCCACCACCTCAAGCATTTATATTTTATTTGTGTTACAATCTAACTATACTATTTGTTTTTTTGAAGTGTATAATTGTTTACTATAGCAATTCTATTGTGTTATCAAATACTAGATCTTACTCATTTTAAATATTTTTTACACACATTAATCATCCCCACTCTCTACCAACTATCCTTCTCAGCCTCTGGTAACTATCATTTTATTCTCTATCTCCATGACTTCAATTGTTTCAGTTTTCTTTGCTCCCCCCAAAAAGTGAGAACATGTGAAGTTTGTCTTTCTGTGCCTGGCTTTTTTCACTTCACATAATGGCCTCCAGATCAATACATGTTTTTTCAAATGATAGGATTTCATTGTTTTTATGGTTGAATAGTACTCCATGTGTTTATGTACCACATTTCCTTTATCCTCTTGTCTGCTGATGGACACTTGGGTTGCTTTCAAATCTTAGCTATTGTGAATAGTGCTGCAATAACATTGAAGTGCAGGTATCTTTTCAAGTATTAATTGTCTTTCTTTTGAGCATATACCTAGCAATGGGATTGCTGGATCATATGATAGTTCCATTTTTAATTGTTTGAGGAACTTCCAACTCTTCTCCATAGTAGTTTTATTAATGTACATTCCCACCATCTTTTGGATAAAAGTCATTTTAACTGAGGTGAGATAATATCTTACTGTAGTATTGATTTGTAGTTCTCTGATGATCAGTGATGCTAAAAACCTTTTCATTAACTTGTTTGCCATTTGTAAGCCTTCTTTTGAGAAATGTCTATTCAGATCTTTTGCTTATTTTTAATTGGATTATTAGATGTTTTTCTTATCAAGTTCTTTGAGGTCCTGTCTTCTGGTTATTAATCTTGTCAGATGGGTCATTTGCAAACATTTTCTCCCATTCTGTGGGTTGTCCCTTCACTTTGTTGATTGTTTCCTTTCACGTACAGAAGTTTTTTCACTTGATATCATCCCATTTGTCCATGTTTGGTTCAGTTGCCTGTTCTTATGGGGCATTACTCAAAAAATCTTTGCCCAGTCAATATCCTGGAGAGTTCTCCTAGTTTTTTATTTGTAGTTGTTTAAGTCTTTAATCCATTCTGATTTAATTTTTGTATATGGTGAGACATAAGGGTCTGTTTTCATTATTCTATATTTGGATGTTAAGTTATCCCAGCAACATTTATTTTAGAGATCATTTTCCCAGTGCATGTTCTTGGCACTTTTGTCACAAATATATTCACTGTAGATGTATGAACTTATTTCTGAATTTTCTATTCATCTATGTGTCTTTTTATATGCCACTACTATGTTCTTTTGGTCACTACAGCTCTTAGAATAATTTGAAGTCAGGTAATGTGATTCCTCAAGTTTCGTTCTTTTTTCCTTAGGATAGTTTTGGCTACTCTGCATTTTTTTGTGCTTCCATATAAATTTTAGAATTGTTTTTATTTAATTTCTGTGAAGAATATCATTGTTTTTATTGAATATCTGAAGAATATCATTGCATTGAATCTGTAGATTGCTTTGAGTACTATGAACATTTTAGCAATATCGATTCTTCCAGTCCATGATCATCAAACATATTTTTAATTTTTTGCATCATCTTTAATTTTGTGCATAGATGTTTTATTGTTTTCATTGTAGGAGTCTCTCGTTTGTTTGGTTAATTCCTAGGTCTTTAATTTTATTTGTAGCTATTGTAAATATGATTACTTTGCTGATTTCTTTTTCAGATTGTTTGCTGTTGGCATGTAGAAATGTTACTAACTTTTGTATGTTGATTCTGTATCTTGCAAATTTACTGAATTTGTTTAACAGTTTTAATAGTTTTTTGGTGGAGTCCTAGGTTTTTCCAAATAGAAGATAATATAGTCTGCAAACAAGGATAATTTGACTTCTTCCTTTCCAATTTGGATGCCATTTATTTGTTACTCTTGTCTGAAACTAGAACATCCAATACTATCTTAAATAATAGTGGGGACAGTGGGATTATCTTTATCTTCTTCCAAGTCTTAGAGAAAAGGCTTTCAGGTTTTTTTGTTTGTTTGTTTGTTTGTTTTTTTGTCATTTGGTATAATACTAGCTGTGGGTCAGTCATATATTGCTTTTATTGTGTTGAAGTATGTACCTGCTATTTCCAGTTTTTTAAGAGTGTTTATCATGAAAGGATGTTGAATTTTATCAAAAGATTTTTCAGCATCAATTGAAATTATCAAATGGTTTTTGTCCTTCTGTTGATAGCATATTGATTTGCATATGTTGAATCATATTTGCATTTGAGATAATCCCACTTGGTAATGATGAACTGTCTCTTTATTGGGTGGTTGAATTTGGTTTCCTAGGTTTTTATTGAAGATTTTTGTGCCAATGTTCATTAGGGATATTGACCTATAGTTTTCTTTCTTTCTATGTATCTTCGTCTGGTTTGGGGGTAATGCTAGCCTCAAAAAATTGGTTTTGAAGTATTCTCTCCTCAACTACTTTCTACATTGCTTGACAAGGATTGGTGCTAGTTCTTCTTTAAGTGTTTTGTAGAATTCAGCAGTGAAGACATTAAGTCCTGGGCTTTGCTTTGATGTGAGTTTCGTTTTGTTCTGTTTTTTTTTAATTACAGCTTCAATCTCATTAATTGTTACTGGGAAATTCAAGTTTTGCATTTTTTAATGGTTCAATCTTGATAGATTGTACATGTCTAGGAATTTATCTTTTTTTCATGTTTTTCCAATTTACTGGCATATTTGCTCATAGTAACTTCTAATGATCCTTTGGATTTCTGCTGTTTCAAGTGTAATGTCCCTTTTTTTATATATGATTTTATTTATTTGGGTCTTCTTTCTTTTTTTTTTTCCTCAGTTGGGCTAAAGCTTTGCCAATTATATTTGTTAGAAAAATAACTGTTCATTTTGTTGATTTGTTGCAATTTTTTTGTTTGAATTTTATTTATTTCTACTCTGAAGTTTTTTTTTCTTTTCTTGCACTAATTTGGGGTTTGTTTTGCTCTTGCTTTCCAGTTCTTAAAGATGCATCATTAATTGCTTATTTCAGGGTTCCCAAACCCCTGCACTGTGGACTGGAAGTCCCTGGCCTGTTAGAAATCGGGGCCACACAGCAGGAGGTAGGCTGCCCTCAAGTGGGCATTATTGCCCGAGCTTTCTCTTCTGCCAGATCAGTCGTGGCATTATATTCTCATAGAACTGTGAACTCTACACTATATTGTGAACTGTGCGTATGAGGGATCTAGACTGCATGCTCCTTATGCAAATCTAACTAATGCCTGATGATCTGAGGTGAAACAGTTTCACCTCATCCTGAAACCATCCCCCACTATCCAGTCCATGGAAAAACTGTCTTCCACAAAACCAGTCCCTGGTGCCAAAGAGGTTTGGGACTGCTGATTTATCTGAAGCTCTTTCACTTATAAATGTGGGCATTTATTGCTATTAACTTTCCTATTACTGCTTTTGTTGTATCCAATTTGCTTTGCTATGCTTTGTTTCTATTTTCATTCTTTTTCCGTTTTTTAAATTTTCATAATTTCTTCATTGATTCACTAGTAATTCAGGAGTATATTGTTTAATATGCATGTGATAGTATAGTTTCCAAAGTTCTTATTTTTGATTTCTAGTTTTATTCCATTATGGTCAGGAAACATACTTTATATAATTTCAAATATTGTGAACTTAAGACTATTTTTGTGACCTAATATGTAGTCTGTTTTTAAAAATGAGCCATGTGCTGAGGAAAAGAATGTTTATTCTGCCATTGGAAATGTTCTTTACAAATCTATAGGTCCATTAGGTCTGTAGGGCAGATTGAGTCTGATGCTTCTTTGTTGACGTTTTTATTTGGATAATCTGTCTGATGCGGAAAATGAGGTTTTGAAGTCTCCAGCTATTATTGTATCAGAGTCTATATCACTATTTAGCTCTTAATAATTGCTGTACATATCTGGGTGCTCCAGTGTTTGATGAGTTTATATTTACAATCATTATATCCTCTTGCTGATTTGTTTTCTTTATGATGTAATGACCTATTTTGTCTCGTGTTATAGATTTTTTTTTCTGAAATATATTTCTTTTGATATAAGTATATCTACTTCTTGACTTTTCTGGTTTTCAGTGGCATAGAATATCTTTTTCTGTCTCTTTATTTTTAGTCTATGTTTGTCTCTGTAGGTTGAAGTGTTTCTCTTGTAGGCAACAGATTGTAGGGTCTATTTTTAATCCATTCAGCTAGTATGTACCTTTTGAAGAGTTTAGTCCCTTCACATTAAATACTATTATTGATAAGTAAGGATTTACTCCTGACATTTTGTGATTTGTTTTCTGATCTTCTGTTCCTCTTTCCCTCCCCTCCTGTCTTTTCTTTATGAAATTGATGTTCTTAGGTTGTATGTTTTAATTTTTTGCTTTTATTTTTTGTGTATCACTTGTGTATTTTTTGATTGGAGGTTACCATGAGTCTTGTAAACAACACATTATAATCCAATATTTTAAACTGATTGCTATGCAGTTGTTATGCAATCAGTTTAAAATATTGGATTATAACACTAATTGCATAAACAAACAACAAGCAAAGAGAAAACTAATAAAAAGGTTTCCACTGAGAAGTCTACTGCCAAATGTATGGAGCTCCTTTGTATCTTAATCGTTTCTTCTTTCTTGCTGCTTTTAGGGTCCTCTCTTTACCTTTGACTTTTTGGAGGTTGACTATTAAATATCTTGATGTCATTTTATTTGGGTTAAATCTACTTGGTGTTCTACTACCTTCTTGTACTTGAATATTGATATCTTTCTCTAGGTTTGGGAAATTATATGTTGTTATCTCTTTCAATAAACTTTCTACCCCAGTATCTCTCTAAATCCTCCTTAAGGTCAATAACTTTCATTTGCCCTTTGGAGGCTGTTTTCTTGATCTTGTAGGTATGCTTCATTCTTTTTTTCTCTTGTCTTTTCTGGCTGTATTTTCAAATAGCCTTAAATATTTCTTTCTTCTTTAACTTAAAGATTTCTTGCTTCTTCTTGATCAATTTTGCTATTATATTAAGAGACTGATGCATTCTTTAGTAGGTCAATTGCTTTTTTCAGTTTTAAAATTTCTGCTTTATTCTTTTTAATTATTTTAATTTCTTCTTAAAATTTAACTGATATGATTCTGAATTCCTTCTGGTGTTACCTTGGATTTCATTGAGGTTCCTCAAAATAGTTATTTTGAATTATCTGGCTGAGAGGTCATATACCTCTGTTTTTCTGGGATTGATCACTGGTGACTTATTTAATTAGTGTGATGAGGTCATGTTTTCCTGAATAGTCTAATGCTTGTGGATGTTTGTCAGTGTCTTTAGAAGTTAGGTATTAGTTGTAGTCTTTAAAGTTTGGACTTTTTTGTACCCCTGTTTGCTGGGAAATCTTTCCAGGTATTCAAAACAACTTGAGTGTTGTGGTGTTACAATCTAGGTTTTTGGTAACTGTAGCCATATCTTTTAGGGAGCATCCCAAACCCATTCATGCTGTGGCTTTTGCAAATGCATAGAAATACTGTCCTAGTGGTCTTGTGTAAGACCTGTAAGTATTCCCAGAATCATCACCAGGCAGAGTATTTTATGCTCTTGTTCTCTTTCCTTACTTTTCCCCAAACAAGTGGAGTCTCTCTTTTTTTCTTTTTCTCTCTTTCTCTCTCTCTTTTCCTCTCTCTCTCTCTCTCTCTCTCTCTGTACTGAGCTATCTATAGCTGGGAGAGGGGTGACACAAGCCATTTACCACTGGGACTGTGCCAGGTCAGACCCAAAGCCAGTAAAGCACAATGTCTAGTCCAAGGCCCACAATGATCACTGCCTAGAAACCTCCAATGTTCACTCAAGGCCCAAGGTCTCTACAATAAGTAGGTGGCAATTTCATTCATGCTTGTGTCCTTCCTTTCAGGAAAGTGAGTTCTCCCTGGCCCTGGGTGGGTCTAGGGATGTTTTCTGAGAGCCACAGCCTGGATTTGGCAATCTTAGAAATCTGCCTTGTGCTCTATTCTTTTGCAGCTGAGCTGACACGAAAGTCACAAGGCAAAGTCCTTCCCACTTTTCCCTTCCCTTTTCTCAAACAAAAGAATCTCTTCCATGGCCATCACTACCTCAGGCCCATGGAGAGTAGTGGTAAGTTATCAGTGCTGATTGTTTAGTGCCTAAGGGCTCTTTAATCAGAAGGTGATGAATTCTGCCAGGACTGAGTCCTTCTCTTCAATGCAGTGGGCTCCTTTCTCGGCAAGGATATATTTATAAATATTGTCTTGGAGTTACATCCTAGAATGGAGGTCTCAGGACTCTGCCTGGTACCCTATTCTACCGTGGCTGAGCTGCTATTTAGGCTACAAGACAAAGTTGTCTTTACTATCCTCTCTCTTCTCCTTAAGCACAGGGAAAGAGTCTCTGCCAGAGCCATAAGCTGTGCTGCCTTGGATTTGTAGAAGGGTGATGAAAGCACTCCACTGGCCACTTCAGCTGGTATCTCACTAGATCACGGGCACAGCAATTTCACTGGCTCCAAGCCTGACACAGTCCAGGACTTCCATAGCAAATGGAGTCCTTGTTGCCTAGGCAACCTTTCAAGTATATTTAGAACCCCAGAGCCCTTTATCCTGTGGTGGCAGGGCTTGAAGGAACTCGGATTTTGACAGCTGTTGGCACCAGATGATTCTACCTCATGTTGTTTTCTGCTGTGTCAGGACAGCACTGAATTCAAACGCAAAATTCCACAATAATTGCACTTTCCCATCCCCAAACACAGATTTTCTCTTTGAGCCACGTAGCTGCTGCTGGCGATGGGCGAGGGGGTGGTATAGGCAGTTAAAGATTGCAATTCCTGTGGTCTTCAGTGACATTTTCCTTAACAAATATGATAGAATGGGCTGTGATGACTCACCTGTGTTTCAGTTCTTAGAAAGATGCTTTTTTATGTGGATAGTTGTTCAATTTGGTGTTCCTGTGGGTGAATGAGTGTTAGAGGCTGCTATTTGACCATCTTGCTCTGACGCTTCCTCAGTTTTTCTACTTGTTATTGGTCTATTGATATTTTCTGTGTTTTTGAGTCTATTATAGTGATTTCTGCCATGTAATAATTTGTTAACATAAAGTTGTTTATAATATTTGCTGATAATCTTTTATATTTTTCTAAGATCTGTAGTAATACCCTATACTTTTTCATTGCTGATCATTTGTGTTATATCTTTTTTCTTGGACAATCTACCTAAATGTTTATAAATTGCATTGATTTCTTCAAAGAGTAAATTATTTGTTTATTGATATTCTGTTTATCTGTTTATTTTTTAATTTTTAAAAATGTATTTAGATTTGTTGTATGTCTTTATATATGTTCTACTATGAATAGCTGTCTACCTGCTTTCAAAGAGAATGTATATTCTGCTGTTATTGGGTAAAGTATTTTGAAATTGTCTTGTCAATATGGTAATAGTATTGTTCAAGATTTCTATGTGCTTACTGATTTTTTTTCTAGTTTTTCTTGGAATCATGAAGAGGAATATATTGATATTTTTTGTAGTTATTAAACTGTCATTTCTTCACTTCTATCAGTTTTTGCTTTACATAGGTTGGGCTGTTTTAGATGTAAATATTTTACACAAACATATATACACACACACACACACACACACATACACACACACACATATATATATATATATATATATTCCTGATGTATAGACTTTTCAGTCATTTTGAAATGTACTTTTTTCTTTTAGTATATCTTACCTAAAATCTATATTTTATGATATTAATATAGCCATTCTGTTTTTGTTTTCGTTTTTGTTTTTTTGAGGTTACTATTTGTATGACATCTTTCTATATTTTTTTTACTTTCTCCAATTTCTGTTATTGAATTTAAAATATGTCTTTTCTTTTTTTTTTTTTTGTTATTTTTTTTTTAATTTTTTGAAAGAAAGGAAAAGAGAGGAAAGAAAGTGAGAGTGAAAGAAAGAAAAAAAAAAGAATGTACGAGAGAAAGAAAGAGGAAGAAAAAGAGGGAGGATTCTTGTTCTACTGCCCAGGCTAGAATGCAGTCTAAAAATGGGTATTAAAAACCTCTATTATGCCAATAATTGTGTTTAACAATGGAGACAGGAAGGAATAAGAGATGAAAATAACAAACAAGCAGCCAACCAATATATTATTTAAACCTGTGAAATGCTATGCAATTGCTGAGGAGTGATTTATTTCCAATGATGCGGTCACTTTTAAAACAGGTGTAATATGATACTGAGAAAAATGTATGTTTTGTGGATTTGGGGTGGAGAGTTCTGTAAATAT
>CAUYLG010004389.1:0-108558 GCA_963573385.1 Cacajao melanocephalus | reverse complement strand
GCTAGTTTTTTTTTTTTTTTTTTTTTTTTTTTTTTTTTTTTTTTTTTTATATAATTGTTTTAAAAAAGAAGCAAAAGCAGTGGAACAAAAAAATGAAAAAAAAAAAAAAACCACCACCCATTACCAAAATGTTTGTGATCGGGTGGGTGTTGTTTTTTTTTTTTACACTTTTTTGACACCACCCTTATCCTATTTCTAAAAAAAAAAAAAAAAAAAAAAAAAAAAAAAAAAAAAAAAAAAAAAAAAAAAAAAAAAAAACTAGCTGACCATAGTGGCACACACCTGTAATTCTAGCTACGCGAGAGGCTGAGGTGAATCACCTGAGCCCAGGAGACAGAGGTTGCCATGAACCGAGATTGTATCACTGCACTGCAGCCTGAGCAACAGAGCAAGACCCTCTCTCCAGAAAAGAAACGAAAAGAAAAGAAAAGAAAAGAAACGAAAAGAAACGAAAAGAACAGAAAAAGGAAAAGAAAAAAAACAGAGAAAAAAAATCATCTCCTCATCTCAATGATTATACAAGTTATGTCCAGAATCTTATATACTGGTTCATACAGCGGATCTGTTATAAATTAATTTTTATAAAACTCAAATTAACTTTTCTATTCTCATTCTTTAAAAATACTTTTATTAATGAATTCATCGATTTAGCAAATATTTAAAGCTCATGTAAAATAGTTGGGGAAGAAAATTGCCCTTTTCTTTCTTCTTGTGTCTATAACTACAACCAGAATGTATAAGAATGTCCATTTTCCTGCACTTAAGGGCATCAGAAAATATTATTTGAAAACATTTAAAATTTTTTCAGATGCATGCTATAGGATATAGTGGTTTTAGTTTATGTATCTTTGAGTTCTAGCAATCCTGAACTTTTGGAAATAATGTTTATTGGCTGTTCCCATTTCTTTCTCTATGAATTGCCTATTCATGTTCTTCACTGATTTTTAATTGAGGTGTCCATGTTTTTCTTGTTGATTTAAAACAATTCTTAAATCTATAAATAGCACTTATCTGTCCTATATTGCAAACATATTTTCTTCATTTATTTTTTGTTTTTTAATTTTACTTTTATTTCTTCTGGGTTGCTTTCTATGGTGATAAGTGAATGAAAGCCTTTCTCATTCCAAGATCATGAAAATATTCAGCTCTATTTGTTCCTACTCATTTTATTATTTGAATGTTTAAACTTTTGGTTAATATGCAGTGATCTTTGGGATTTGATTCAAAGTAAATATCTGTTTTTCCTTCAGCGGTTAACCATTTATTTTACCATTATTTTTTGAGCAATCTGTCCACATTTTACCATCTAATATTATTATAACGACGTTCCATTGACAAATGCATCCATCTTTTCACCAGTGATATTTTAATTAAATTTTATTCTCATCAAAGTAATGGGAATATATAAATTATAAGATAGCACTAAGAGGCGTAAAACATAAATTATGTCCCAGAGTCCCTTTCCTGGTAGAGGTAAATACCTCCAACTTCTTTAGCAATTTTTATGTCATTTTTCATCTGTCTTGCCTAGAACAAACCCCAATTATTTCAAAGCCCATTATCATATGTTCAAATTCTATAATCTCCCTATTCTACCTCCTTGATATGATTATCAAATATTGTCTTGAATTTTGTGCGCTGATTATCATCTTTCTTGCCACCACTCTACTTCTCAATATTCTTCATGATTTCAATACTTACACAGATAATGCACTTATGCTCTGCACTTTCACAGGCAGGGTGATTGATGAGCAAGAGTAAGGCCAACTTCTATAACCCAGGTTTTAAAATTTTTAATTATGTATTTGTGTATTATTTCTGTAATTAAAAACGAGAGATACTTTTATTACATTCTGTCCTCTCCTCAAAATTGTAATCAGATATTGATTGATAGTACATTTAATTTACGGACTAACTAGAAAAGCAGAAGAAATTTTGTTATAATACTAAATATTCTCATACAGGACTTGTTATCCCCTTCTTTTCATTTATGGGTTTATTTATGTCCTTCAGTAAAATTACATAATTTCATTCTACACCCTGCATATTCTTATTAAATTTATTCTTACCATTTTATGTGAATTGTTATTGTTAAGGGGTTGTTTTCCACATAATATTTTCTAACTGGTTGTTTATTACATGATATCTATTAAATAACTGATAGATAATTTAGAGCTCTTTTAAGTTCTAATTATTTGGGGTTGAATCTATCTATCCAGAGAGATAGTCATATCATTTTCTTATAGCCTGTCATGATCACTTAACCTCTCTAAGAGTCAATTTCTCCTAATCCTTAAAGATGGGTAATCAAAGTACTCACCTACAGGTTTATTGTAATGATTGAGTTAATATCTACACAATCCACTTAATCTGTGCCCAGCACATACTGAACACTATATAAGTGTTAGATGTTGTTATTGTTGCTATTAGATAGTATCCCATTGAGATTCAGCATTCAGCACATTTCTCAATCTTCTTTATTTTAGGATTAAATTATAAAAACAAACAACCCCGTTAATAAGTGGGCAAAGGACATAAACGGACACTTCTCAAAAGAAGATATTAATGCAGCCAACAAACATATGAAAAAATCTCAAAATTGCTGATCAGTAGAGAAATGCAAATCAAAACCACAATGAGATACCGTCTCACGCCAATCACAATGGCCTTTATTTAAAAAAATCAAGAAACAACAGATGCTGGTGAGCTGTGGAGAAATAAGAACACTTTTACACTGTTAGTGAGAATGTAAATTAGTTCAACCATTATGGAAGATGATCTTGGGATTCCTCAAAGATCTAGAACCAGAGCTACCATTTGACCCACCAATCCCATTACTGGGTATATACCCAGAGGAATACAAATCATTCTATTACAAAGATAAATGCCCATGTAATTATTAAATGTTTTCTGAAATATAGTACCTAGTACATTCATTGCAATACCTAGTACATTCATTGCAGTAATGCTCACAATAGCAAAGATATGGAATCAACCCAAATGCCCAGCCATGATGGACTGGATAAAGAAAACGCGGTACATATATGCCACAGAATACTATACAGCCACAAAAAGAAATGAGATTATGTCCTTTCCAGGGACATGGATGAAGCTGGAAGATACTATCCTCAGCAAACCAATGGAGGAATATAAGTGGGAGCTTACAAGTGAGGACATGCAGGGCTTTGTTTTCTATTCTTATCGCAATGAGAACACATGGACACAGGAAGGGAAACAACATCCGCTGGGGCCTGTCAGGGTCTGGAGTCGGGGGAGAAAGAGCATCAGGAAAAATAGCTAACGCATGTTGGGCCTAATATCTGGGTGATGGGTTGATGGGTGCAGCAAACCACCATGGCACACATTTACCTATGTAACAAACCTGCACATCCGGCACATGTACCCCAGAACTAAAAATGAAGATGATTTTAAAAGTGTCATCTCGTCGTATTCTCTTATTTATTCTTTTAAGCAGTCCATTTGTTCCAAAATTTGTTAGGATGGTTTGCCCAAGACAAGAATCCGCTCACTACACACAAGCAGTCATTTCCCTGAAAAACCATGAAGTCCCCAGTTTACTAGTTCTCCTCTCACCTTTGTCTTTTTTGCACCACATCTTTCATGAATTCCTCAATATCTCCGAGGGTAAGTGACGCTCTTCCATTGTCGTCAGGGTTCATTTGCACTTCTTTCCCACCCTATTATTTGGATTACTTCAAATAAGAGCAGAGTAATTAAATCACAGTTTCTAATTTCTATTCTGGACCAGAAAGCACCTTTCTTTTACTCCCTAACTACTGATTTAGCTCTGTCCAAAGACACCTTCCTCTTAACCATCCTAACTACCTTCTTCTGCACTCATGCATCTGTGAGTCTTCTCTTCCCCTTCCCCTTTCTCTCTTCATCTATAATAAGTAAGAATGCTTTAAAACTGCAGACATTTTCCATTAGGAAAGGGTTATATGCAAACACTGTCAGAAGCACACTTAAGGTAAAGATTCTAATTAACACCCAAATGGAAGTCTTTTGCGTGTCTAGTTCTATGTCAAGAGAAATCAATCAGTGGTTAGCGTAGGAAATTAGAAAGATCAAACCGAAAGCAAACTCCATCTTCTTCTCCAGTTATAACAACACCTTGTCTTTCTGAGTTCTGTTTCACTAAAATTAAATTTTAATAGCTACGAGAAATAAGTATTTAATTTATATCTATAAAAGAAAAAGAGAGCAATTTATTATTGTTAAAATATATTTTTCTCTTGATCCTTCACTGACATTGCTTATGTCATTAATTTGGACTAAAATGTAGAAAAAAAACAATCATTTCCAGAAGATCATTGTTGTAGTAGAATAGTGCATTTGCTATACTGAAGAACTCAATGGAAGAATTACTTGAGATCTGTAACATAAATACACTGGTGAATAAATTCCACACATTATTCAACTTCTCAAGCTTCGTAGTAAGAAAGGTAAATTTGTGCAGGGATCAAATAAAAAATTACATAAAGGCCTCTGTTTGAGGAGCACGATATGAAAACTACATTGTTGCCAAATATTTAAGTCTCTTGGCCCCCAAAAGAGTAGAAAATTTGGATTGTTCTAATATTCAAAATTCCCCAACATGGAGTTAAAATATGCTTGGAATAGGCTTGTAAAAAATGTCTTTGGCCTAGAAATGCTATTTCAAAACAAAGTGACAATTTGCTTTTAAAGTTTGCCGAAAGTAAAGGATCTTTTTAAATACTATTTTCTTTCTTTTTTCTTATTTTCCTGCTATTGCTGGATTCAATTAAAAAATTATTGTCATTTGCTAGTAGATTTCTAGGTTTTATTATATTAGGAATTTTACAAAAGCTTAGAGTGAAGGAGGGCATTTTTATGAAAAAAGCTATTCCTCTGTATTTATATTTATTATATCCATATCCATATGTAGACACATTTCATTGTATCTGCAATGTTAGATAAATGCTAACCATAAATGCTTTAAAATTCGGTTGCCTGGGATCAGGCCTCAGCTTGTCACGAATTCCAGCCAAATCTGAACACAGTTCATAAGTCCCTACATAACGGACTTGACTTAGACTCAGCTAACTCCATTTGATGCATTGTTTTAGTGACTGACTAGACAGATATTCTGGGATTTGTGAAAATTCTGAAGGGTCTTCTGCGACTATGAAAAGCCTGTAGAAGGTAGGTGGGAGAGTGCCTTGAAATCCCTCGCTCTTAAACCCTCGCTTAGGATTAAAGGGAATTACAGGTTTACTGTTCACTGAAGAGAAACAAATGCCCCATTACACAGAAGGGATTAGAGCCTGGAGGAGCACTGATACCTTTGAAATGAGGTTTGCTATTTGCCTCCGAGTACAGGGCTGAGAGGCATAGACTGCATTAAAAACGGAGCCGTATCTATGAACTGAAATCACTAAATGGGATGAGTCATTCTTTAGAACCTTTCTGTAATAATTGAAATGAAAACCTGGATCTCAAAAAGAATTTGAAAATTTTGTCTCAGAGTGAATCAAAGAAAATATGCATATCATTCAACAGGAGAGTCCTCCTGAATTTTATCATTTCCCACTAGGCATCAGCCTCAAACTATAATGCAAAAAAATATATTAAAAAGGAAAAGCCCAGTTTGTATGATGGCTTGGATAACCAGCTGATGCTTTTCTTAAAAGACTGACTCAGAGTTTGTAATATCCAGGGTCTACACTCTGGCTTTCGTGCAAACGTGTGGAGGTGGTTTGTGAATTTTCACCTGCTGCCTCTATTTAATGAATAGATATTAACACAGGTGTTCAGGAATAAGGAAAATGGAGCCAATAGCATTTTCGTGTTTTATGATTTTAGAAGATGTATGTGTATCTGTGTGTATTTTCACATAACAATTTGAAATGAATGGGGAAAGAAAATGTATAATCTTTTTATTTGTTATGCCCTACAATCTAAACTGTCTTTAGAGTATGACTTTAAAATTGACTGCTAAAGAAATCATAAAAGGGATAAAGCAAAGGAAATTCACGGGTGGATAGAGCTCTCAAATATGATTTATTTAGTCAATCACTAAACATATTTTGAGCACATGTATATAAAGAGACTATGTAAGAGACTATGAAGATGATGAAGAAGAGTCACAGGTGGATTCTGATTACAGTGCTTATCCTCTCATAGGACACATAATCCATGTAAAAAATATTTACATACACGCAGATAGTAACACATACAAGCAAATAATCATCATACAAAGTAGATGGTTATACGTATTATTAAAAGATGTGAATAAAACCTCCTAGGATTTCAGAGAGGAATTCTTTATCGGGTGTGGGGGAGATGATCAGAGTGGGGGCCTTTAATCTGGGCCGTGAGGGATGGATGTTCTTTGCCCTCATCCACATAGAACACATGAGGGTAGTGTTCATTGGCCTTTTGCCCAGCACTCTATAATCTAAAGCCATTCTCAGGCACGACTACAAAATGGATAAAATTAGCTTTTTGTTCTTTCCTATCTCCTCTTCCTCTGCACAAACTAAATGACTAACTTGATATTTGACAAATGAACTCATGCTAAAGCATAACTGGCTAATAAGGGTGAAATTCCACCTTTTCCAGCTACTGATATTTTAGCATGTTGTAATTCATATTACTGTAAAACAGCTATTCATGATACAAATAATTATTCAAATGCACCCAGAATAAAATCTGTGGAAATGTATTTCTCTGTTTCCATTTTACCTTCTAATCCTCTTTTAACTTGCAATTTAGTGCAGAACATCTGGGATAGCCCCATCCTTTGCTAACACTGTTTCTTTATGGCTATTAAGTTATGTTACATTTGTCCTAAAGCTGCCTGGTTCATAGAAAACTGCAACCTAACAGTATGTAAACAAACTGCAAACTAATTTAATAATATAACTTGGAACAGAGAGCTGAGTCTCAGCCAATCACAGGTTGCCAACTGATCAGGCTATGTCTCTCTAAAAAAAAGTCTCATCACACCATGTTCAAATAAGGTAAATGCTGAGCTGTACCAATCAAGCTGTTTTTGTTTGTTTTTTTTAGACAGTGTCTTGCTCTGTCACCCAGGCTGGAGTGCACTGGTGTGATCTCAGCTCACTGCAACGTCCGCCTCCCAGATTCAAGGATTCTCTTGCCTCAGCCTCCCACAGTGCTCGGCCCAATCAAGTTGTTTCTTTACATCACTTCCTTTTTGTATCTATAAATAATGCCTGCCCACATGCTGAGTGGAGCTCTCTGATTCTCTTATGTTTCTGAGAGTTGGCTGATTCATGAATTGTTCTTTACTTAAATAAATTTTGCCATGCTTAATTTGTCTAAAGTTTTTCTTTTGATAGTTCATCATTAGAAGTAGGATCCAAGTCCGGGCACAGTGGCTTACACCTGTAATCCCAGCACTTTGGGAGGCTAAGGCAGGCAGATCACGAGGTCAGAAGTCCGAGACCATCCTGGCCAACATGGTGAAACCCCATTACTACCAAAAACAAAAAAAATACATTAGCTGGGCGTGGTGGTGCGAGCCTGTAATCCCAGCTACTCAGGGGACTGAGGCAGGAGAATTGCTTGAACCCGGGAGGCGGAGATTGCAGTGGCCCAGATCGCACCATTGCACTCCAGTCTGGGTGACAGAGGGAGACTACATCTCCAAAATACAAAAAAGAAGTAGGATCCAAGGTAGACCTTCAGTGACCCCCTACGCCAAAAGCAGCAAGTAACCAAACAAAAGTACCCTCTGGGGTCATGGGTGAGTTCTCTTTCAGATTTGAGTTCCAACAATATGTGTTTTGATCCCTCCAAATTTAATTGTAAAATAAATAAGTCTGTGCTGGCTTCAGAAGTGGTGACAGAAACAGGTCTGAGTCTTGTAGGGAAGGCTTCAGGTATCTAACAGGATCAGACCAAAACTGGACTGGGTTCATAAGAGATAGGTGAGGTTACTGGAATACAGGGAATGGTAAGTTCGTCTTGATTGAAGGAGACTAGAACTTCTGCATCTTCAACCTTAACAAATTTTATATATAAGAACTATGGACCCAGAACCTGTGCTTCTCTAGAGAACCAGTCCAGTTTCTGTAGAGTTAGGGTTTTTCTCCAACTATGTAACTTTCTGTATTTGCCTTTGAAGTCTTTTACTTATCCATCTGGTTAAACAAATTATTATTATTTTACAGTTACCTGTGATCTTAGTTTGATCAAGTGTTGTAAACCCTTGATATTTTGACAAACTTTCAAAAATCAAATTATAAATTGTCTTTTTCTTGACCTCAGATTAACTTTGGAATTTTTGAGATGGACCCTTAGAATATCTGAAAAGGATATCTTTCCTTATAGTAAAGAGACATGTTAAACTAACTGGGCTAATTTAATATATTAAATTATATGGGAAGCATTGTCAAATAATGTGTAATGCTAAACATTCTTTGAGTCATATTTGTATAGATGTATTATTAATATGTGCTTCATAAATTATATAAAATTCATAGAAATCTGAATGAGTCATAATTCTGGGTATTATAATCAACATTATTTTGCAGATGAGAAAACTGAGGCCAAATTTACATAACTCACGTAAGGACTTAAGGATAAGAGGTGCAGCTTCCAGATTTCTCTGTTTCCAGACCCTCATGCCATCTACTCTGCCCTTCTCCATCTTGTTCCTTCACTTTTCCCCTCATGCCCACTCCTTGGCCACAGATCCTTGAGGGTACGGATTGTGTCATATTCTTCTGTGTACAATGCATAGCATCTTTAAAGCTTAATGTGTGTCTTGTGGTTAAATGAAATAGAAATAAAAAGCCTAGTAACATCAGTCCCTAAGGACCTCAATTGCTTGTCACGGTTGCTTTGTACTGAGCAAGAGCCTCTCCAGGAGTGATCAATATCTCCTCACTGTTTAAAATAGAAGACAATCTGCCTCACCCACAGTGTCTAGTAAAATATTTCATTGATTCATCTGTTCCTGTGCCTAAGAAGCAAGATTAATATTCATTTTAAATTCAACTGATAAGATAGTGTTACCAAATTTCATGATCATTCTTTCTCCAAATGTGCACTGCTGCCCTCTACTAATGTTCCATCATGTCCTGCCATAATGCATTAACGGCAAGATGGGTGACATTTGTTTGGAATCAGACACCTGTTATCAATTTGAAGAGTGGCTTATATATCTTGCTTCAAAATGTCCAGGGGGCCAATGGAGATGAATGAGGCATGGTTAATGTCCCTGCTGCTTATACAGCTTCTCTTTACTTAGAAAACCATGGAGAAATACCCTGCTAAATGCAGTCTTAACACAATCATCGTGGAAATAATCATCTTTAACACAATCTGAGTTCTCTCATTGTCACCTCTCATAGCACTTTTGCAACACTTGTTTCATCTTGCAGCCTGGCCATCATAGATATTCCCGTCTCCCCAGTTAAGAGATGGAGAGGCTGAGGGTGAGTTCTAACAGTACTGAATAACACGCAAAAGTCAATGATAATTCCAGAGTATACCAAGAATGCAAAAATGTAAGGCATAATGTGAATTAACCATTCAACAAATATGTATTGAGTATCTACTGACCAGCAGCCATCTTCTGTGCTGGGGATACCAAACAAACAAGATTCCCTGCCCTCAGAGGCCCTGCACTCTAGAGGGGAAGTCAGACTAGCAGTCAGGTTCCAATATGCTGTGATGAGTCTCCTGATAAGGAGAACCCAAAAACTATAGAGGTGCCCAGAAGGAGTACTTTGTTCAGTCTGGGAGCTCAAGAGAGCTTTCCAGAGTGTTGGTAGCCAGGCTACAAGAGTGGGGAGGGCATTCATAGTGACAGTACAAGAGCAGGGCACTTGAGAAATGCAAATCAGAGATAAATGATAGAATCAGTATAAACAGAGGCTGTATGGAGACTACATAAAAACATCTATTTAAACTATATTTATAATCCCCAATTATTGGCCAGTGATACAATTTAATATGTTACTCTTGAACTCAGAGATGCCAAACCAAACCGCCCTTCCTTCAGAATGTGTAACTTAATCTGCTCTTGTGTACTATGACAGATTAAATTTGGCCACCTGGTCTTTGACATTCCTCCCCTAGAAAACAGTAGTCTACGTCTTACCCCTTTGAATCTAGGTAGGCTCTGTGATTGCTCTGACCAATAAATACAACCGGAAGTGACCCTATGAAAACTCACAGATCTGAGCCTCAAGAAACTTGTAGCTTCCACTTTCTATCTCTCAGAACCTATGCTTTTGGAATCAAGTGTTCCTGCTGTAAGAAAGCCCAAGCCAACTGCTCATGAAGAGACCAATTGGAGGACAAATAGAGGCCTTTGACAGGAGCTTCAGCTGGTATCCCATCAGACAGCCAGAACCTACTTACCAGCCATGCGAAAGAGTCATCTTGGAAGTGCATCCTCTGGCCCCAGCCAAGCCAGACCAGCTAACAGCACCTGGAGTGAATACAAGCCAAACTGCAGATTAATAATTTAAGCCACTGGGTTTAAAGATGATTTGTCATGCAACAATAGATAAGTGGAGCTAGCATCTCCTTTAATAAACTGTACATGGTTCTTGACTAATAAGGCAGAGATTGAATTGATGAGCTAGAAACATTAGCACTGGTGCTCATCTTCCTCTACCTTGGTGGATTACATATTAAATAAAAGCAGTCATGAAGGAAGATGGGATTGAGAGGTAGATGTCAGAAAATAACTCTGCCAGATGCTGCCTTTCATGTTCACCATTGTGATCAGCCAGACAATAATCCCAGCTGAAATGAACACATGTTCTCAATTAGAACCTATTGATAATAATTGGGAACATAGTACCTGCCAAGCTTGATCCCTACCAATTGCTATTGAAAGTCTAAGAGATTGTAGTGAGAATGAGAGAGATGCTCAAGATTTTTAAAAAATTGTTTGAAATGCCATCTTCTATATATTTGATCCTGAGAACCAGTGCCACCCGCCTCACAAAGCTTACAGGAGGATTAATCAGACTGTGGTTATGGAGTCCTTGGAATCTAGAGACATAAGAATTACAGACCAATAGAAAATGTTGTTAATATCAACTGACAGTACCATTACTATTATTATTTTGAGATGGAGTCTCACTCTATCACCCAGGCTGGAGTGCAGTGGCGAGATCTCGGCTCACCACAACTTCTGCCTTCCAGGTTTAAGCGATTCTCCTGCCTCAGCCTCCTGAGTAGCTGGGATTACAGGTGTATGCCACCACGCCCAGCTAATTTTTGTATTTTTAGTAGAGTTGAAGTTTCACCATGTTGGCCAGGTTGGTCTCGAACTCCTGACCTCAGGTGATCCACCCACCTCGGCCTCCCAGAATGCTGGGATTACAGGCGTGAGCCACCAATCTCAGCCCGTGCTACTGTTTTTAAGGGAAGAAAAGCAAATATAAAAATTTAATAAGCAAACAAACACATATTGCTAATAATGTGGTTTCGGTGACAATCATTATCCTAGTTACCCAGACTTGAAACACAGGACTCCTTTTAAAAACAGTTTTAAAAATTGCAGATTCAGCCTTCACATTTTTTTTTTGCCTCTGCTCTCATATCTCCTTCCCCACTGCCACTTACCTACTTCAGTGCCTCAACTCTTATCCTATTGTAAACACCCCAATTGATCAGTTTCTAGATTCATTTTATTTAATGTCACGCCCCTCCTTTAAAACCTTGAACTATTTCCTATTGCCTTGTAATAAAGTCAAACTCAGAAGACCACATCAGGGCTTCTAGGGCAAATCCAGAAATATGAGGCCCAAAGTAAAGCCAAATGCAAGCTGAAGGCCACAGAGTGGGCAGAGTGCTCCGGGAGCAGGGCAGATTGGCTCTGTGCTGTAATGATCTGATCTGGTGAGAAAAGCAGAACTAACTATCCCCTGCTCCCCCGATCCCCGACACACACACACACACACACACACACACACACACACACACACACACACCAGACAAAGCCTGAGAAGGAGTGTAGCATCTTGTCCAAGAAGTTAATCAAGCTTTTACAGGTGTAAGTCCACAGCTTCTGCTAGGACGTTTTTAGCTGGAAGAGAGGCCATAAGAGGCATATGGCTGAAAATCTATCCTGCTGATTATTTTAAGTCTAGTAGATGCAATTTAAAATAAGGGAAATGAAAGTAGAAATGCACATTGCTCTGGAAGATAATGTTAAATACTCACTGAAATACAAATGCTACTTAGTGGTATGAAGGCCTGGTCAAATCAGGAAATGCTTCCCTCCTTTAGTGCTTGCCACAGAAGTTTCAAACTGGAGCCTCCTGGGTTGGATTTGGGCTGTATACACCTTTAGATGCTATGTAGCATTCACTTTTTACATTGGTGTCATTTGGAAAATCTGGACTTGTCATCTAAAAGAAATCCCCAAATTTCCAGCTTCCTTAATAGAAACAACTCAGGAGATAGAAACATGAGACCGACATGATCAAAATTTACTATTGCTGAGTGCTGGCTGCCCCGTTAGGACAGGGCTTGTTATACTCACCATCTAGTCTGCTTCACTCTTGGTGTGCTTCCCTCAAGGAGCACTCACGGCTGTGACTCTCAGTTTAGGCTATTTGGTCTTTAAGAGTTCAGGTTTGTCTTTGGAAGAAGAGAGAGAGAGAGAGAGAGAGAGAGAATGAGCCATTGGATAGACACTCAAAAGACCGACTCGGTCACGGACACCCATGAGGTGTGCCAATGGCCACTCTGATTCTCCTTTTCCAGCCCCATCTCCATTAGCATCCTCTCTAACTCAGACTCAGTGAAATGTGGTTCGTGAACTAGAGTGTCCTATTACATTGTCTGCACAGATAGAGCAATAAGCCCAGAAAGGAATGAGATGACCAGATCGACTCCTGTGCTGGAGGAGTAAAGCTTCCCAACAAATCAGGAGGAGATCTGTTCTGTAGAGGGATCTTCTCTGCAAGGAAAGTGGCCAGGGAGCAGCAGAACAAGGTTAGCAGCTTGAAGGCATCTGGGAAGGGCTTACAGTCCTGGGTGTTGGCTGGTTGCAGTGGCTTACACCTGTAATCCCAGCACTTTGGGAGGCTGAGACGGGTGGATCACCTGAGGTCAAAAGTTTGAGACCAGCCAGGCCAATATGTTGAAACCCCATGTCTATTAAAAACACAAAAATTAGCCAGGCATGGTGGTGGGTGCCTGTAATCCCAGCTACTCAAGAGGCTGAGGCGGAAGAATCACTTGAGCCTGGGAAGTGGGGATTGCAGTGAGCCAAGATCGTGCCATTGCACTCCAGCCTGGGCGACGAGCAAAACTTCGTCTCAAATAAAAAAGGAGGGTGTTTGTGGCTGCTGTTATTTTTTACTGAGCTTTAGGAAAAGTCAGATGTAATAGGCAGTTTAATATATTTTCTGCTGTGTGTTGTCTTTCTTTTAAAGCTTCTGTGAACTCAGAAAGAAGACAGTGTGCTGAGGGGTTGTGGAGAAATGTAAGAGAAGGGCAGGGCCATAGGCAGGTTCACAGCACTGCCAGCTTTCTGTCAGTGACTGCCACTGGCTCCTTTTGTTCAGTAAGAGCACCCTGATCTTTGGCTGGGCACATGGTGTCCATACTCTTCCAGTCTCCCTTGCAGCTAGGCGTGGCCATGGGATTAAATTATGGTCAGTGAATTGCGAGCACAAGTTGTGCGTTCAATTTCCTAGATGTGTTCTGCTCTGTGCTGTAATGATCTGATCTGGTGAGAAAAGCAGAACTAACTACCCACACGCACATACCAGACAGAGCCGGAAAAGGAGTGTAGCATCTTGTCCAAGAATTTAATCAAGCTTTTACAGGTGGTAAGTCTACGGCTTCTGCTAGGATCTTTTTAGCTGAAGGAGAGGCCATAAGAGGTATATAGCTCTGCTTTTCCTTCTCTTTTCATCTTGCTATATACAATGTGATATAATTTAACCTCCAAGTGATGGTGGTAAGTTAGCATAGAGGAACCCTAGCTTCCCATATGACTCATGGAGTCAAACTATCATTTCAACTCTGGATTGTCTAACTCCAACTATTGCATAAAAAACAAGTAAGTTTCTGACTTGCGTATACATGAATCCACATCCCAACTAATGCACCCTCTTCCAAAATAGCCCACATTGGAGGATGGAAAACTGAGACTGGGTTACAAACGTAGGTGTCCTCTGCCAAGGGGGCAGGTCCTTGAAGGAAATGACTATTTGCTGGGTAGTTGTATCATCATCCCTTAGCACCTCGTTTGGCAAGTAGTATTTGACTAATAAATGTTGCTAGAATGAATGCATGAATAAATGAATGAATAATATACCTTCTATTCTATGAAGCCTGGATTCTAATTTTTTAATTAGTATGCTGAGCAACTGGCCTTAATATGGGAGACATTTAATATGAAATCCAGCCCTAAACTTTTTCCCTAGTTCCAGATTGAGTGCAGATTCTTTATGAAAGTTAGGTTAATCAACGTTGAATGTTAAATGAAGCTTAAATAATCTTTGACCTTCCATAGCTCAGTTCCCTCCCTTCCTTCCTTCCTTCCTGCCTGCCTGCCTTCCCTCTTTCCTTCCTTCCTTCCTTCTTTCCTTCCTTCCTTCCTTCCTTCCTTCCTTCCTTCTCTCTTTCGTTCCCCTCTCTCTCATTTTTTGAGACAAAATCTTGCTCTGTCTCTCAGGCTGGAGTACAGTGGCAGGATCATAGATCAATGCAGCCTTGATCTCCTGGGCTCAAGAAATCCTCCTGCCTCAGCCCCCTGAGTAGCTAGGATACAAGGGCACACCACTACAGCTTGCTAAGCCATAACTCCTTAACCCTCCCCTCTTGCCACAGTGATAACTATTCAATCAGCCTAGCTCTGAGCCCCATTTTCTCCCATTTCTCCTGCTCCCACATGTACAATGCTTCTTGTTGGTGTACCTAAATTGCTGTTAGATAGATTCTTTCCTATTCTCCAGCAGAAATCTGGCTATCCCAGTATTCCTCCAGCAAGACCTCTGCTCATTCTGATTCAATGATGGATGGGAAAGTTATGCTTTTCATTCTTTCCAGATATTTCTGGACCATTGTGTCATGAGTTATTTTTATATATTCGTTCTCCCAATATTTGAGCTGTTAAAATGCATATTATCCTTTCACACCATGCTATCCCTAACTGGGTGACCTTATGCAATAATTAAAATTTATTGTAACTATATGCTAGACACTTGACTTAATTACATTAAATCCTCATGATGATGTTATAAATTACTTACTATTATGCTTTTATCATAGGTGAGTAAACTGAGGCTCAGAGAGGTTAGACAGCTTTTCATTCAAGAGTACCCTAGCCCAGGTACTCTCAGGGTCAAGGTTTCCTTACAAATAAAATGAGAGGTTTGTATTGGGAAGTCTTTAAAGTCAGAGGAAACTCTGACTTCATGTCGGTTGGCTGGACCCTGCTCTGCACCCCCGTAGGAGCTGCAGTGGAAACAGCAGAGGCAATACCTAGAACAAGCCAGCCCAGAGAGGCCTCAGGAGCATAGCTTCTCCTCTTGACTTCTAATCTTCCGCAGCCTCTTGGTAACATTCTCTTTTGCTTCTTTTTGTTTCTCCTTTCTCCCTAGCCTTTGGAGTCGCCATCTCTGTTGATACCTCCTTTGATTTTCTTCTGCCATTTCTTATGTCTTTTAAAATAAAAGCAGATTCTCGCCCACTTTCATTAAAGAAGGATGTATTTGCATATGTAAATTTCTTTCCATTATGCCAAAGAATAGAAAAATAATGGCTTTGTCTGGTATCATTAGTTCCTGGAAGGAGTGGCTGTTTGTTTTGGTTAAATCAAAATGTATTGGTCAACTAGGGCTGCCATAATGGAATGCCATGGACTGGGGGTGTTGATCAACAGAAATTTATGTTCTCATAGTTCTTGGCTGGAAGTCCAAGATCAAGATGTTGACAGGGTTGGGTTCTGGTGAGGCCTCTCTCCTCGGCCTACAGATGGCCATCATCTCACTGTGTCCTCATATGGCCTCTCCTGTGTACACACACATGCTCCTGGGGTCTCTTCCTCTTCTTGTAAAGACACCAGTTCTATTGAATTAGGACTCTACCCTTATGACCTCATTTAACCCTAATTACTTCCAAATGGCCCTATCTCCAAATTGAGTCACATTGGGGGTTAGGGCTTCAGCGTAAGAACTGGGGACAGAGGAGTGTCTATAACACAAAGTATAATACTTAGCTCAATGTTTGCGAAATAAAGAAAAAACACTGTCTTCTAAACTTTCACAGACAGGACTAGAGAAGAAAATAGTAAACTGTAGCAACACTACAAAATAAGAGATTTCAACATGTTTCAAAATCTCAACTTTGAAATTATACAATATTTCCTATAACCTCTGCAAGTAAATTCTGTAGGTTTCCTAAAAACTAGTCTGTGTACATTGTTTAAATTTATGATGCCTACATTGACTTAAGGTGAATAAAAATTTAAAATGTATATATAGGAAGAATTATTGATTCTGAAAGAAATTTAATATCCTACGACCGCTACTAAACTCATTTCCCAGCAAACACATTTAAACTGAGATTCACTACTGATACACGCAAAGAGGCCATTTCTAATGCTCCTTAATTAAAATAGTCCATCAAAAGTATTTTTTATCATATGAAATTTTCATTTTATTTCAACAGCATGTATTTTTTATTAGAAAGAAAAACAAAAAGCTCACTTCAAACATTTTACTTAAGTTTAACATATTTATTTTAAAAGAAATCTATGGGTCCTGCAGCCTCACCAGGGGACAGATAGATCTTTCCTGAGATCAAAGGAGGATACGTACCTTTAAGCACAGAAACGTGGCCTCTTATGTCTGCCTTCTGCTGCTGGTGGATTTTCGCAATGACCCTTGCTTCTCCCAGATGTTCGCACTGTGTATCTGCCTCCTTCCCCTTTGCTCCTTTCTTTCATCTCTTCTGCTGTCCATGGAAAGCCGAATGCACCTTTGGCCTCGTTTTTCATCCACCTTTCCTCCCATCTCATGTCTTTTTTTCTCTCCTCGTTTTTCTTTGACTCCTCCCTCTCGGACTCTGGTGCACAGCGCAATGTAGCAGGGACTCAGTTGTTCAGAACAGTCACTTTCCAATAGGCTATACCAATACATGTCAGTGGTGTACATTACCAGAGGGCAGAATTCACTTCTGGAATGAGGGCAGATCTATTCCTTTCTCAGGTCTCAATTTATGGGTAGCTTCACCAACAAGGCCTTTATGTTTTCTGGGCCACAAGGATTCCACTTTTGTGTAAACCTTCAGATGAAAATGCTTTTTATGAATACAAACATGATTGGAAGCTGCTGTATTGCTTTGAGATGAGAAGTTAAAGAAATGTAGATGATTATAAATAGAAAAAAAGTATGATTAGTGTAGAAAACAGTCCCCGCCAATCAGCAGCATAATAATTCTTCTTTCTTCTTTGTACTCAAAGAAATGACAACTTAATATAACCTGCTCGCCATAAGCAAATGAGGCTGTTACCTTTAATAATAGAAGTGTCATAGTTTGTGATCACAGTGACGCTTTTCTGTTTCATCCCACTAGAAGTAGCAAATAGGCTCTTACTGATGTGGTTTTTCTTTTCACAGGTTTATTTGAGATTTTGCCAAATCCTACGTTCTCAGAATTCTTAAAAATGAAAAAAAAAAAAAGAAAAGGTCAATGTAGTTTTTATACTGGAATAAAAAACATTTTTTAATAACAAAACCCTATATTGTGTTAGCATATTCTTTACTGCGACGTAAGAACAAAGTCTTTCCTGTAAAACCGCTATGGGAAAGTATTAGGGTTAACATGTTTAAGGGACTTACTATCTGCTTGGCATATTCCAAACACTTCACATAAATTAACTCTAATCCCAGGAGCTAAGTACTATTATGCCTACTTTATAGATTAGAAAACAGAGGCAAAATTATTTAGTACATTCCAGAGCCAGTGTTCACACTTGGATAGTCTGGCTGTAAATTCTATGTTTCAAATAGTAGTTTCTAGATGCTATAGACACATACATACTCACATATTAAAAGAAAGGTGAGGGGGAGTTATTCTGAAGCCTGGAAAGTGTAAAGCATATAAGCGTTTGAAAGTTTCAAGGGACATCATTTTGATTAAGACTTCTGCCTTCAAAACAGTGAGTGCTCAAAGGACCGTGGATACTAAATGCTGTAAAATATGTTTATTTTCAATATAAGAAAAGAAATGCAAATTAAGGGTGTGAAATTCCATTTCTTCCTTAGTAAGTTGGCAAAGAATCAGAAGGCTGGGGAAAAATGTTTTGTCACAGGCTCAAGGACACAAACACTCTCATTGTGGGTGGGAATGTAAATATATTAACAGAAGGAAGATTGATGCCGGGGAACAGAAGAGCTTTCAGAATGTCCAACTCCTTTACCTAATTAATTGCAGAAACTTCCTAAATTGGATTACCACATGAAGACCAAAAGATATATGCCCAAGCACATTTAGCCCTGGGGTTCTAAGAAATTATCAAACAGCGGAAGCAACCTAAATAACTCTCAGTGTGGGACTGGTTGAATAAAAGATGTCACATCCACCAAAGCAACCACGTGGTCGATAGAAATCATGCTATTAGTCTATGCTTATGTTAAGGATGCTTGTCCATGGCATGAAAGTGAGTGAGAGGTGCTGTACGGTATGTATAATATTAGTCGATGTATGTCACTTTGTACACATGGATCTGTATGTGTGAATATGCGTGAAGCAAGAGCTAGAAGGGTGTTTACTAATAGGGGAAGAGAAAATATTTCTGAGTAGTGGGATTTTATGAGATTTAACCTTATTTTAAATTTCCTTCTGTATTGCTTGAATGTTTTAAGTGAGCAGTACTGTTTTACAAAAGTACTTTTAAGAATAAAATTACACTCCCGCAAAGAAGGAAACAAACAAATAACTGGCAAATGTTTGGGAAGCTAAGGGGGCTAATATCTATTCGGTCACTGAGACTTGCTCACCACTGTCCCGTCTCTGCTCTGATTACCTCCGCATTGCCATCAGATCTGGACTCTGGAATCTCTTCCCTTGCCTCCTTAGTTCATTGTTGCCAGATGGCTAAGCTTGTGGACTTGTTTACCCAGTTCTCTCTGAGACAATCTCTGGGGCCCCAGACCTAGCTGCCTTCCAGGCCTCATACCCCAGTGGGACACCAATTTACCTCCCAAGAGCTCATAAAACATTTACTGGGGCCTGTGGGGTGTGAGTTGAAAAGACAGAAGAAACTGCTCTTTCCTTAATGAAAAATGAGTCAAATAAAAGATACAATTTCTGTGTAGTACCTCGAAAGGTGTGTTCAGAGAGACGGATGATTAATTCCAGCACTCTGTGTCTTCGCAGAGCTCCACTCACCTGGGCTGTCTCACCTTGATGCATTTTCTTCATCCTACTTGGCATATGCATCCATCTCACATGTAGTGTTTAATATGTGCTGAGACCAGGAACTTAATTTTTTAAGAATTCTTTATTTTGATATAACTTCAGATGTGCAGGAAAGTTGTAAGAATAGTACAAGGCATCTCTGGATGTCCCTCATCCAGACTTCCCAAATGTTCCTATTTTACTACTGTTGCTTTACTCTCTCTGCCTCTGTCTCTCAGAATATATAGCGGGTAGACTACTCCTTTATTTCTAAATACTTCAGGCATGTTTCCTAAAAACAAGAATTAATTTACATAAGCATAGCACAATTATCAAAATCAGGGAATTAAAATTATGATAACACTATTATCTAATACAGGCCTTATTTAGAAATTGCCAATTATCACAATAATATCTTAATGGCAAAAGAAAATTCAAGAATATTTAATGCATTCAGTTTTATGTATCTTCAGTTCTCCTTAATCTTAGATATTTCCTGTATCTTTCTATTTTATTTTGTGTTATTGACATTCATGAAGAGTACACACTTGGTATCTTGAAAAGAGTTTTATCTGATGTTTCCTTATAATTAGATTAGGGCTATGTGCTTTTGAGCCAGACACATATAACCTTCATTTTTTTTAGATCCTCATGATAACTATTGTTATCATTTTACAGGTGAGGACTTGGAGATACAGGGAAGCAGCTTCCCCAAAGTCATGTAGCTTATGACTAGCAGAACCAAGATTCACACCTTGGGCATCAGTGCAGAGTCCAGGGTCTTGACCCTTTACCACTGGTCTTTCACATGGGAAAAAACTGAAATTATTGTGTAACTAATATGTAATTGTTTTGTACCAGAACCTCTCTTCCTGGCTTTCAAATTTGGGTATTATTTAATCTGAATACCACCCCACTAAAAGGTAATATCCACTCCACTATATGTATGGAAAAAAAGACTAAGATTTAGAGCATGTAACCAACCCAAGATTAGACATCTGGTTTGTTTGATTCTTTAGGACACTACTTCTGTACATTACAATCACTTAAAGAGTTTTATAAAACACACTAATACCAAGGCCGCATCCCAGGTCAATAAAATAAAAATCTCTAGGGCTGAGTTCCAATATCTGTGCATCATTTGATTTTTTTAAGCACCCAGGTGAGTTTAATGTGCATCAAGGTTGTAACTTACAGGATTATAAACCTTCTGTGGTTCCCAGTAACTTCTTAGTAAGTTGGCTAAAAAAAAGATTGTTACTATGATTTTCCCTTTCAGAAAATGGCCATGTAGAAATGGTATTTTAAATCAGCTCTTCCAGTGACAACATGAAAATTGTTTCATAATCTTTACATTGGTCCTTTCCATACGCAGTCTACAGTCAAAATCGGTCCAAAATCCCAGCAATGTCACTTAACTCCTCATTCACTCTCAGAATTTCTTGTGTATAGATTTATGTCCACTGGGAGATCATGACTCTCTATGAGATCAGAGACTGTATTTCATCTCCTAGTGCCCCCAAATCAACTCTAGCAATACTTCATAAATAGTAGGCACTCAATAAGTGCTTGCTAAATGACTTCATTTTAATATTCCCTTTTTCCCATTCAAACCGTTGAGGGATTTTGTTGTAATTACCTTGAAATCAGTATTTAACCTTGAAAGTTTTCATATCAAATGCAAGGTTGACGATTTCACTGTGTGCTTTTTTTCTGTATTATTTTTAGCAATAGAACATATGATATGTCCTGCATGAATCCCTGGAGGCACCAATGTCAATGAATCTTTCTCCTAAAATATATTTGTTTGTCCCTAATCTTTGTCTTGTTTCTAAACAATGTCTTCCTAAAACCTGTAAAGAGCGAATTTAAAGACCTTGTTGTATGCAACCTTAAAAAAAGGTCATAATGGGACTTTAAGACTTCCACCTGTCAGGCCTATTTTGTCCACATGTTAATCTGCCCCTCTACCTCTGTAACACTCTAATGGGTTGACCAGTTATCATTTCTCCTTAAATTACTTTGCCTTTTTTTTTGTTGTTTCCATGTTACACAAATTGCCTACTCACTAGGCCAGAGTGAACAAAGAGGTCTACCAGGACATATCTAGTGATGAAACTCACACTGGCTAATTCCCTGGCCTGTAATGGAGAGGGTTTTCCATTGGCTTGTAGGTCCTCACCTTGTCCTTGAGTGGCTTCTAGTTCTCAGGATGTGGTCGGCTAGCCCTGACAATTCATATGTAGTTTGTCAATCAGGTCTAGAGTAAGTTGGGTTTTTTCAAAAACAACAACAGAAAAAAAACACTTTTTGATCTAATCACTTCTAAGACCTCTGCTTTGAAAGACAATTTTGTAGTAGGAATATCCCCCAAATTGTCCTTACTAGGGAGAAAATAATACGTTAAGCTCCCTCACCACATTTTCCCCTGGGGTTTACTTCTTTAACACTGAGTATCAAGAGGTGGCCTTAATTCTCTAGCCAGAATGCTAACGTTGATTACCTTAGCAAATTTTTTTGTCTTATTTTGGAAGTTCATAAATTCCTTAAAGTATTTCTTAATTTATTTTTGCCTGATGCTTTTTTGTCCTTAGACATGGCTTACTTTGGGGGTCCCTTCTCTTCACAGAAGACATCTTTCCACTTTTCCAGTGATGCTTTATTCCTTGCCAAGACCTCTTTATTATCCCAGTTGATGTAGGGAAGCATTTCCAGAAATGGAATGTTAAGAGATACTTTATTTTTTAAAAATCCAACATTAAAATAGGCTTGGGAAACATATCTGGTGACTACATAAAATTCAACTTTCTTGAGGAAGGCTTCCTCGGGCCTTTGAGATGTAAACCTGCTTTGTGAGTCTCTGAAAAATAGAATTGATTTCACATGCCCCAAACTTGTTTGATTTTGAAACCCTTTCTCCTCCTGTTTTGCTCTGCCACAAAGAAGTGATAAAGTGCACTGAAGAAGAACCTATCACCGAAAAAGACTGAAAACAGAATTTTGGTTAGCGCTCACGGATCCTCTGATCTTTGACACTTCTGAGGTTACCAATGAGGTATTCTTTTAAAGTTGCTAAGATCTGTGTTTATTACTGGCTCTTAAAAAACGTCATTTGTATTTTTGACCTAAATAATGCTAGAGAAGTTTTGGTATAAGCAGCAGGCCAAATTATACTTCTTCCTCAAAAGACATCCATGTCCTGATTCCTGGAACCTATGAATATGTTAGGTTACAGGGCAAAGAGGAATTAAGATTACAGATGGAATCAAAATTGCTAATCAGCTGACCATAAGGTAGGACTATTATCCTGGATTATTCAGGTGGGCCAATGCAACCGCAGGGATCCTTACAATTGGAAAAGAAAATGAGAGAGAGACTGGAGGACCACATGAATATGAAAAAATGGTCAGAGAGATGCATGTGGCTGGCTTTGAAGATGGAGGAAGGAGTCAAGAGCCCAGGGATCTGGGCAGCCTCTAGAAGCCAGAAAGGGCAAGAAAACGAATTCTCCTCTAGAACCTCCAACAAGGAATGTAGCTCTGTTGACTCAATTGTAGCCCAGTGAAGTCCTTTCAAACTTCTCTAGAATGATGAAATTATAAATTTGTATTGGTTAAGCCCCTAAGTTTGTGGAAAAGTGTTGCAGCAGCAACAGAATACTAATAAAGTAGCAAACATGAGTGTAACCCAATAAACTTTCTTTCATCAGAAAATTAAGTACTCTCGTCTCATCTACTCATGAAGCTGAGGCAAGAGGATTGCTTGAGCCCAGGAGTTCGAGACCAGCTTGGGCAATACAGCAAAACCCCCGTCTCTAAACAAAGAAACAAAAACCAAAGAAACAAAAAAAGGAATAAAATTAAATGAATATTGTCATTTTGGAATTCTTCTCTGGTACTCATTATATGGCTTTATGAGTAGGGGCAGGTTACTTAAACTTTCTGAGCCTTAAGTTGTTGTTTTCATGTAAAATAAGAATGAAAGTAATTCCTACATGGAGTTACCCTACAGATTATGTAAGGTCATCTCTGTAAACCAACATGGAGAATACTTTATTCTCTTAACAGATAGTACAATATTCCTTATAAGGAAGAGACTGACCTTGTTTTGGAAGTGCTTTTATAGGGAAGAGAAAAGAAAAGCAATCAGGAGTAAGAGGGTGACACAAAATGTGATGGAGAGAAAGATATATGATATTGTAGAGTGGATTAAAAAAATCTCAGTAAAGTTTTCAGAATTCTAAAATGGATCATGAGAGTTGGCGTTTTACGAAAATCAGTAAACAGGGAGATTTCTGTGTCGTTGATGCTGGGTTGGGTAAAGCAAAGACAACACACATGCCTACAGGAGCATGGGCAGAGGGGCCCTGAGACTGTTAGGCCACAGGACTTCCCAAAATTTTGGGAGGATAACTATGCTTAAGCTGTGTGGGACTTAAAGTGGATGGAGTATCAAAGAAATTTCAACTGGAGTTTAAGTAGCAGGCTCAGCACAGCTGACACCTGAGTGAAGCATGTTAAGTTCTTTGCATAGTGCCAGCCACAGATTATTACTATTTATTTATTTATTATTTTTGAGATGAAATCTCACTCTGTTGCCCAGGCTGGAGTGCAGTGGCGTGATCTCGCTCACTGTAACCTCTGCCTCCCGAGTTCAAGCGATTCTCCTGCCTCTGCCTCCTGAGTTGCTGGGATTACAGGCACCCACTAACACTCACAGTTAATTTTTTTATTTTTAGTAAAGATGGGGTTTCACCATGTTGGCCAGGCTGGTCTCGAACTCCTGATGACCGCAGGTGATCTGCATGCCTCGGCCTCCCAAAGTGCTGGGATTACAGGCATAAGCCACCAAACTGGGCCAGATTAATTACTATTATAGTATTCATTGCTACACAGTAGTCTGTCCACTTATATATTTATGAACCATACACCATTTCTTGTCCATTCCTCAGCTTCATGTCCAGTAGATTTTCTTTCCCAGTGAATTCGAAAGTCACTTTAACAGGAAGGAATCATATGCAAAATCCATTTGTTCATGTAAAGTTTGTTTGATGTACCTTCACAACCCCTTGAATGATTGAAAGCCCCTATTATCACAAACAGACCAAGCTCGTTTTTTGAAAGGTAATAAACTTCATTCTGTTGGCATAAAGCCACGAGAAGAAGGTCCTAGGAGATCAAACTCTTTGGAACCTGGACAGGTTGTGAGCAGTGTTTGCTTCTGTGACTGCAGCTTGGCTCTAATGATTGGGAGACAGGTGCAGAGCTGCTTAATGGCCATGTCAGGCTAGGTATGTCTGGAGCAGCCCTGGCACCTCCCTCCAGACTCTAATGAACAATGCTGCAGGTAGGCGCTGGTGATTCATGGGGCTCCTGTCTCATTAGAATGTCAGCCAAAGCTCAGCTGCCTCAAGCCCCTTGTGGAAGTAGGCAGGTTGAAATTATAAATAAATACAATAGCAAAAGGTTAGTGCATATAAATGAACTCTTCTTTCTCTGAATTAAATGGGCTTTATTCTTTCTAGCATATGTGTCATTTTGTACCAAGTTCAAGTTTGCAAGAAATCTGACAATTTTTTTTCTATAACTGAACTTAATTTCTATTTTGAGCCCACATTCTTTCAAGGTCTAAACTTTTTCCCTAGAGTTGCATCTAAATGATGAGGTGCCTGGAATAGTAGTGACACATGGGGAGGAGTGTCTGCTCATCAAATGTTGTCGCTGCTCCACCCTGGGGCATCCTCTGAGGGGTTTTTATTCTTGTCTCATCTTCAGGCACTGACCTATGCAAGTCCTTGTCCCAGTAGCAAGGCTTTCAGGTATGTCAATAATCTGTGCCATGAATGTCTGTCTTTATAAATATGCTACTGCTCTCCTCATCCCCATCCAAGGCATCTGAGGTTGTTCCAACCCATCTGCTTAGGTACCTCGTGCAACAGAGACTATTCACCCTGTTCTATAATAGTTTGGATTATAGATTAAGTCATCGAAACAGATGCTGGTTATTTGAACAGCAAAGGGATATACAGGTTGAGCATCCCTAATTTGAAAATCCAACATCTCAAGTGTTCCAAAATACAAGACTTTGTGAGCACTGACAGGATGCCCAAAGTAGAAAATTCCATGCATAAATACTTAATACAAACCTTGCTTCATGCAAAAAATCATTTTAAATGCTTTATAAAATTACCTACAGGCTATGTGTGTAAGGTATATATGAAACATAAATGAATTTCATCTTAAGACTTGGGTCCCATCCCTAAGGTGTCTCATTATATATGTGCAAATATTCCAAAATCAAAAACTCCCCAATCTGAAACCCTTCTGGTGCCAAACATTTCATAAACCTGTATCAGAAGTTTAGCAGGTGATGCACAGAATTAATGGATAACGTGGAGAATTACATGCAGGGAAATTGGCCAAAACAGGGGAGGTGAGGCAGCAGGCTCCACAACCACAGAGACTTGCTGTGGAAGGATGAGACCAGCTATGGGTAGGTCATGTGCTCTTGTATTGTCAGCAAAGTGGGATTATCTCCCTCTTTACCTTCTTAAAGGGAGAGAAGGAACTACTACTCTCCAAATGTACATAGTCTGGGGAACTTCCCCCAAAGCAGAAGGAAGTCTAGATGCTGGACTGACAAAATATGGTCCATTCTATACACCATGCTGTGGCTGGGATAGCTCCAGGGATCACATGTTTCCACCCAGGTCTTAAGCGCTGGGCCCTGGCTCTCAGGCCATAAACTTGAGGGCAGAGAAGTCTGGGCTAATAATCATGAGATGACCTTGAAGAATCTACATAAACCCTTATGGAAAGTGAGGAGCGTGATTGCTAGTAAAATCAAGAACAGCCTGGATACGACACAGAGAACTGATAGCCATCTAAAAGTCATGAATAGGGCAAGAAAGCAACACTAGTGACCTGCCGAGACAGGTGGCTAAGAAATGTATAAGTATGTAGACATCTTATCACATCCCAGTAATTATTTGAGACAAAGATGACCAGAGGCCTCCTATACGCCAACACCTCAGCACCACTGAAGTCCTACCCTAGGTACCTAGAAGTATCACTAATGAACCGAGAGAGACCTAGAATGACTGAGATGTTTCTGTTCTCCAGTGAGATAGGAAATCAAAATAAAAATTAACTCTAGTTAAAAAAATAAAATAAAATAAAATTGAATTCTTTTGCCGACTAGAATTTATAAACAGAATGTCAAAATTAATTATTAAATTGTGCAGATTTGAAAGGTAACTGCTAAAAAAGAAAAGTGAAAGGCAGCAATTCTGTCTACCTATTGACTAGGAAAGGAGAGGGGCAAAATTCATGAAACGTAGTCATTAATGGAACCCTGTGGGACGACAGAACCCAGAAAGGGAAGGTGGATTTTCACTCTCTGACAGAGAGAGGCCAGTTCTGATCAGGGAAGAGGGTTTGACTGACACCGACACAATGTTAAAATGCAGACGATACAGGCAGAGCACTTCATCAAATCCAGAGTTGCGAATTAACCTTTACAAAATGAATGGCTTTTTCAGTGCTGAATAAAAGTCCCAGTGAAACAGAAGAGGAAAGTGCTGAAACCATGCTCTAAATCTGTGTGAGATGGTGACCTTTGAATTCTAATTGCTTGCAGCTATCTTAATATGACGTTTGGCATTTTTTAACCTTGCACATGATAAAATAACAAATCCTTAGAAAAAATGTTGAGGTTAATAAGCTTCCCCCCAACAAAACTAGATTCCCTCTAGCTGAATAATATAAAAATTAAGACTATACTTTGGCTGCTTGACTTCCACCACGATATAGATTTCTAATGGGTAAATGGTTCTGGACCATGAAAATGGCTTATTAAAAGGGCATTCATTACCATTTTTTTATTCATGAGACCAGAGTTATGATAGAGTAAATTTACCAGTTTTTTGTCATTACTGAAACCTTAAACAAGAAAGCATGAGAAACAGTGACACGTAGGAGAAGGAGCAAAGAACTAGGAGTCAGAGCTCCCAGAGCCAAGGGCTGAATGTACTATTCATATCACCATGTTCTTAATCTATCTGAGTCTCCATTTCTTCCTCTCTAAAATAAAATGCTTGCCCAGATTATCTCACAGCATCGTCTATATGGATCAAACTAGACAATGCTTGTTTAAATATTTGCTGTATCAACTCCACTTAAGGAATTATATTTATAATAACTTAGAATTCATGGCTTAGTAAAAAGTGCACAGATTTAAAGTGTACCTTTGCATCTTACAGCTGTGTGAATTCTCTGACTCTCACTTTCCTCACTTATAGAATCACTACACTATAGAGTTATTGGTGAATGTTGGAAACATAAAGTGAGACTACTTCACAAGCTCACATTTACCAAATAAATGCATACATATCCTAGAGTGGACCACATAATATTTTCCTGTTGTATGCAAGGTGTTTCTTCTAATCCATTATTACGTGCTTAGGGTTTATTTGTGGGGAAGACAAAATTATCATGCAAAAACTCTGGAGCAGATAATAACAAGTCAAAGTGAAAAGATGACTTTGTGGGGTAAGAAGGTGATGGGTGATCCTTGCACCCAAATTTGTTTTGTATTTTAGGGAAATAGCTTGCAGTGGAAACATATTTTTCATTTTAAAAACCTTTGGTTTGGTCCGGAGGCGGTGATTCACTCCTGTAATCCCAGCATTTTGGGAGGCAGAGGCAGGCGGATCACAAGGTCAAGAGATAGAGACCATCCTGGCCAACATGGTGAAAGACCGTCTGTACTAAAAATAGAAAAATTAGCTGGGCCTATAGTCCCAGCTACTTGGAAGGCTGAGGCATGAGAATCACTTGAATCCAGGAAGCTGAGGTTGTAGTGAGCCAAGATCATGTCACTGAACTCCAGTCTTGCAACAGAGCAAGACTCCATCAAAAAAAAAAAAAAAACAAAAAACATTTGGTTTGGGGAACTAGTGCTCCTTTCTTAATTCATGTGTGCATTCACTCACTCATTTACTACTCATTCAAAAATTGTACTGCAAGCCACTGTCTTTTCTATGAAGAATAATCTCTTTACATCTACCAGGAGGTGTGGGTATTTTAAAAATTGGGATAACAACTAGAAGAAGTAAGTAAATTTACAAAAACAGAGCTATTAAATAAAATCACCAGATGGCTGAGTATGAAAAATTTAAAAATTCAAATGAACTATATTCCATAAGGTGACAGACTCTTCCTAGAGGAGAAAAAAATCCATGGCTTCTTTCCGTGTTAGCAGAATGATGGAAGCAGAAAGAATCCTTCACAGAAGGGGATACAAAGAAGCCAACGGGGGAACTTTAACAAATTTTAATGCCTACGTGCGAAATACCATACTGATCAAAATTCCAAGGAACCCTAGACATGCTTGTCACACATACCCAAACTCTTTCTTCTGGGTCTTCTCTGAGTCAGTGGAGACAGTATGTTAAACAGGGCAGAGCAAGAGAAATGAGAGAGTCCCTCTCAGGCATTCCAGGTTTCATTAAGTGCATTGCAGTGGCTCTACAAAGGCAAAATTGTACAGTAGGGTGGAGAGGTCTTGCAAGATGCAGAAGGCTAGAGAGAAAAGAGCTCTCAGGAACCCAAAAAGCTGATAGCCAGGCCATAAAGCAGAAAATGATATTTAGAGTCTTTGCCAGTGCTCAGATATCAAGTCTTTATGAAAGTAAAGTCCTGATATCTCTTTAAAATCTTTGAAGATGTAGTCAACTGTATTAAACTAAAGCTGCAACAGAGCCCAGAGTCACCTCAACTACAGATTGAATTGATATAGGAAAACCCCCTCCCAACACATGCTAGTACCCTATCAGGACTTTTCTTACTCTTTCCTGGGGTTAAATGTTATTCACAGCATTTCTTTTATACACAAAGTCAAACATACAATACAAAATTATAGGACACATATGGGAGCAAGGAAATGGGAGCCATAGTCAAGAGAGGAAATAGTTAATAGAAGTAGACCCAGAGATTGCCAATATGTTACAACCTTCAAATGGAACTTTTAAATAGATGTAATAAAAATGTAAAAACTTATGGTGGTGAAGTGAATATGCTTAACTAAGGGGAATTGCAACAGAGAGGAAGTAATAAATAAGAGAGATAATAGAAAATGGTAGAAAATATATCATAAATTGGATCATTAACACTCTAGTCAAGCCAAAGTGCATTTAAACAACTCAAAGATTGATTAATAAAAATTGCCCAAACTGAAAACATAGAGATAAAATTAAAAATAAGAAAACAATATAGCATCTGAGAGACACAGGACAATATCAAATGGTGTATCATATGTGTAATTTGAGTTCCAAAAGTAAATTAGAAAGAAAATGGGGTGGAAACAAATTTTAAAAAATAAAAAATATTGGCATATATAAAATTTTGCCAATAATTTCCCCAAATTGACAAAAGATATACGTCCACAGATACAAGAAGTTCAGTGAACTCCTAGTGAGAAAATTGAAAAGAAAGCCATATCTTGTTGAATCATATTCAAAAATCCAAATATGACTTTTTACTAAAATGAAAAATTAAGAAAAATATCTTAAAAGCAGTCAGAAAAAGGTGCACCAGTTTCAGAGGAACAAATAAAATTTAAAGCTGACTTTTTAGATGTTTAAAGACTACAAAACTACACCTCTCAAATGCTGAAAAGAAAAATAAACTGCCCACAGTTGACAAAAGTAAAAATTGACAAACGGGATTGTATCAAACTACAGAATTCTACACAAAAGGAAAACCATCAACAGAGTGACAAGAGAACCTATGGAATGGGAGACAATATTTGCAAAACATATCTGGTAAGCTGTCAATATACAAAATTTACAAGGAACTCATACAACTCAATAGCAAAATAACAAACTAATTTAAAAATGGGGAAAAGACTTGAATAGATGTTTCACAAAATGGCCAATAAGTAAATTCTCAGTATAACTAATCATCAGAGAAATACAAATCAAACCCACAATTATATATCACCTCACCGCTGCCCATAAGGCTATTACTAAAAAGATAAAAGATCACAAGTGTTGGCAAGGCTGTGAAGAAAAGTTTACCCTTACATGCTGTTGGTGGGAATGTAAATTTGTACAGCCATTATAGAAAACAGTATGGAAGTTCCTCAGAAATTTAAACATAGAACTACTATATGATCCAACAATTCTACTTCTTGATATGTATTCAAAGAAAATGAAATCTGTATGTTGTTGAAAATATATCTTCACCCTCATGTATTTTTCAAAATAGCCAATATATGAAATAAGCCTAAGTGTCTAATGCCACTTAAATGGATAAAGACATTCCATAGAAATTCCATACACACACACACACACACACACACACACACACTCACTAGAATATTACTGTCTTAAAAAAAAAAAGGAAATCCTGTCATTTGCAACAACATGAATGAACCTAAGTACATTATGCCAGGTGAAATAAGTCAGACACAAAAAGACAAACACTATATGATATCACTTATATGCAGAATATAAAAAAGTCAAACTCATAGAATCAGAGAGTCTAATGGTAGTTTCCAGAGGCTGTAGGAAATGAGGAGATGGTGGTCAAAGGGTACAAAATTTCAGCTAGGAAGGATCAGTAAGTTCTGGAGATTTAATATACAGCATGATGACTATAGTTAATAATACTGTATTATACACTTGGAATTCACGAAAAGAGTAGATCTTAAACATTCTCAACACACACATACACACACATGATAACTATGTGCGGTAATTGATACATTAATTAGCTTGATTTTGTCAATCATTTGATAATGTATCAAAATCAGAACATCACATTGCGTGCTAAATATAAACAATTTGTACTTGTTAATCATACCACAATAAAACCAGAAAAAAAGAAAAACAAATGTTGACCTAGAATTTTACATCCGATAAAATCACCTTGAAGATTTAAAACAAAATAAACTTCATTAACACAACAATGAAATAATGCATTGCCAAGAAAAAACTGCATTAAAGAAATGTTCAAAGAAGTTTTTCAGGGGAAGGAAAAATGATATCAAAAGGAAGTCCCAAAGGTGGGACCAAGATGGCCAACTAGAAGCAGCGGTACTTGGAGGCTCCCATTGGAAAAAACTGTAATAAGCATGAGACTCCTTCACTGCCAACGAACGTATCCAGGTTCTCTCATCAAAATTGACTAGAAGGCTGTGTGACCCACGGAGAGAAGGAAGAGCAATGTGGTGTGGCCATCCAGCTGAGAGCCACAAGAGGAAGGTGAACCTCCTCCCCTAAGCCAAGGCAGGTAGTGAGTGAATGTGGTACTCAGCCAGGGAAACTGTGCTTTTTCCACAGAACTGTGCAACCCATGAATCAGAAGAACCCACTTATGAACCCACACAATGAGAGCCTAGCATCCCATCCCTGGAATGCACAGATTTCTAAAACTTTTCAGCTGGAATCTGCTTAAACCTACCAAACTCCCCGGGGAAGGGGCAACCATCACCGGATGTGGCTGCCTGCTGTCTAAGCCCTTTGAGCTCCTTGTGGAGGGGTAGCAGTCAGCACTAGGTCTTGCAGCTGTCTAACATGCTAAGCTCCCTGGGCGGGGGTTAGGACAGCACCCATTTCTATAGCTGTGCTTTTCCCCTGCTGAAGCCACGGAGGCTGGACAGCTTGGTCCCAAGACTTTTCCTCACAGCCCAACACACTGGCTATGGCAGTCTGTGGCCAGAATGCCTCTTCACCCCCAACCCTGACCCATTCTTCCTCAGTGGGTGGGGCTTCCCTGCAGGATCTCCAATAACTCCAGCCAGAGGCTCAGGGACAGAATTTGGATCTCCCTGGGCCTGAGCCCCTAGCGGGAGGGGTGGCCACAATCTTGGCAGACCAGCAGACTTAGCCTCTCCTCCTGGTAGTTCTTTGAAATCCAGGCAGTCCAGACAAGTGGGCTCCCCACAGCAAAACACGTCTCTCCACTAAGGGACAAAGTGCTTCTTTAAATGAGTCCTGCTCCCTATGCAACCCAACTGGGTGAGACTCTCCAACAAGGGTTGTCAGATACCCTATATAGGAGTGATTCTACTGTCATCAGAGTGTTGCCCCTTGAGGTCAGAGATCCCAGAAGGAGCAGGCACCCATCTTTGCTGCTCTTCAACTGCCTTGAGTGACATCTCCAGGCCTGGGAGCGAATCAGATGAATAGGGCCTGAAGTGAACTGCCAGCAAACTGCAGCAGCCCTACAGAAGAGGGACCTGACTACTGAAAGAAAAACAAACAAGCAGAAAGTGACAACAATAGCATCAACAACACAACAAAAAAGCCCCACAAAAACCCCATTCAGGGGTCAGCAACCTCAAAGATCAAAACTAGACAAACTCACAAAGATGAGAAAGAATCAACAAAAAAATTGCTGAAAACCAAAAGGCCAGAGTGCCTCTTGTCCTCCAAATCATCACAGTGTCTCTCCATCAAGAGCACAGATTTGAACAGAAGATGAGATGGATGAATTGACAGAAGTAAACTTCAGAAGATGGGTAATAAAAAACTACAATGAGCTGAAGGAGCCTGTTCTAACTCAATGCAAAGAAGCTAAGAACCTTGATAAAAGGTTAGAGGAATTGCTAACTAGAATAACCAGTTTAGAGAGGAACATAAACGACCTGATGGAGCTGAAAGACACAGCACAAGAACTTTGTGAAACATATATAAGTATCAACAGCCGAATCGACCAAGCAGAAGAAAGGCTATCAGAGTTTGAAGAAAGACCACCTTACTGAAATAAGATATGCAAACAAGAATAGAGAAAAAAGAATGAAAAGGAATGAACAAAGACTCCAAGAAATATGGGACTTCATAAAAAGACTGAACCTATGATTAATTGGAGTACCGGAGGAGTAGGGGAGAATGGAAACAAGCTGGGAAAAACACTTCAGGTTATTATCCAAGAGCACTTTCCCAACCTAGCAAGACAGGCCAACATGCAAATTCAGGAAATACAGAGAACATCATTAAGACACTCCATGAGAAGATCAACCCTAAGATACATAATCAACAGATTCTCTAAGGTCAAAATGAAGGAAAAATTGCTAAGGGCAGCCAGAGAGAAAGACCAGGTCACCTATAAAGGGATGCCCATCAGACTAACAGTGGAGCCCTCAGCAGAAACTCTATAAGTCAGAAAAGATTGTGGGCCAAAATTCAGCATACGTAAAGAAAAGAATTTTCAACCCAGAATTACAATTTCATGAAAATTGAACAACCTGCTCATGAATGAGTCCTGGGTAAATAATGAAATTAAGGCAGAAATAAATAAGTTCTCTGAAACCAATGAGAACAAAGAGAGAACATACCAGAATCTCTGGGACACAGTTAAAGCCGTGTTAACAGGGAAATTTAGAGCACTAAATGCCCACATCAGAAAGCTAGAAAGATCTCACATTGATACCCTAACATCACAATTAAAAGTGCTAAAGAGGCTAGAGAAAACTAATCCAAAAGCTAGCAGAAGACAAGAAGTAACTAAGATCAGAGCAGAACTGAAGGAGAGAGAGACACAGAAAACCCGTTAAGAAATCAATGAATTCAGGAGCTGGTTTTTTTGAAAAAAAAATTAACAAAATAGATAGGGTGCTAGATAGACTAATAAAGAAGAAGAGACAGAAGAATCAAAGAGACACAATAAAAATGATAAAAAAGGATATGACCACTGACCCCACAGAAATACAAACTACCATCAGAGAATACTATAAACATCTCTATCCAAATAAACTAGAAAATCAAGAAGAAATGGATAAATTTCTGAAAGCATACACTCTCCCAAGATTAAACCAGGAATAAGTTGAATTCCTGAACAGGCCAAAAAAAAAGCTCTGAAATTGAGGCAGTAAGTAATAGTCTACCAACCAAAAAAAGCCCAAGACCAGATGGATTCACAGCTGAATTCTACCAGAAATACAAAGAAGAGCTGGTACCATTCCTTCTGAAACTATTTCAAACAATTGGAAAGAAGGGACTCCTCCCTAACTCATTTTATGAGGCCAGAATCATTCTGATACCAAAACCAGAAGAGACACAACAAAAAAAGAAAATTTAAGTTCAATATCCCTGAAGAACACTGATGCAAAAATCCTCAATAAAATACTGGCAAACCAAATCCAGCAGCACATCAAAAAGCTTAACCACCGTGATCAAGTTGGCTTCCCTGGGATGCAAGGCTGGTTCAAATATGCAAACCAGTAAATGTAACCCATCACATAAAGAGAACCAAAGACAAAAAACACCTGATTATCTCAATAGATGCAGAAAAGGCCTTTGATAAAATTCAGCAACACTTCATGCTAAAAAAACTTTCAATAAATGAGGTATTAATGGAACATATCTCAAAATAGTAAGAGTTATTTATGACAAACTCACAGCCAATATCCTATTGAATGAGCAAAAGCTAGAAGCATTTCCTTTGAAACCTAGTACAAGACAAGGATGCCCTCCCTCACCACTCCTGTTCAACATAGTATTGGAAGATCTGGCCAGGGAAATCAGGCAAAAGAAAGAAAGAGTATTCAAATATGAAGAAAGGAAATCAAGTTGTTTCTGTTTGCAGATGACATAATTTTATATTTAGAAAATATAAATCATCTCAGCCCAAAAACTTCTTGAACTGATAAGCAACTTCAGCAAAGTCTCAGGATAAAAATCAGAAGCGTTCCTTTACACCAACAATAGGCAAACAGAGAGCCAAATCATAAAAGAACTCTCATTCACAATCACTACAAAGAGAATAAAATACCTAGGAATATAGCTAACAAGGGATGAGAAGGACCTCTTCAAGGAGAACTACAAACCAATGCTCAAGGAAATAAGAGAGGACACAAACAAATGGAGAAACATTCCATGCTCATGGATAAAAAGAATCAATATTAAAATGGCCATACTGCCCAAAGTAATTTATAGATTCAATGCTACTCCCATCAAATGATCATTGATATTCTTTACGGAATTAGAAAAAAAAACTATTTTGAATTTCCTATGGAATCAAAGAAGACCCCGAATAGCCAAGACAATCCTAAGCAAAAAGAACAAAACTGGAGGCATCACACTACCTGACTTCAAACTATACAAGGCTACAGTAACCAAAACAGCATGGTACTGGTACCAAAGCAGACATGTAGACCAATGGAGCAGAACAGTAACCTCAGAAATAACACCACACACCTACAACCATCAGATTTTTTTATAAACCTGACAAATACAAGCAATGGAGAAAGGATCTCCTATTCAGTTAACGGTTCTGGGAAAACTGGCTAGCCAAATACAGAAAAGTGAAACTGGAACCTTTCTTTACACCTTATACAAAAATTAACTCAAGATGGATTAAAAATTTAAACATAAGACCTAAAACCATAAAAACCCACTACAAAAACCTAGGCAATACCATTCAGGACATAGGCATGGCAAAAACTGCATGACAAAAAGGCCAAAAGCAATTGCAACAAAAGCCAAAATTGACAAATGGGACCTAATTAAAATAAAGAGCTTTTGCACAGCAAAAGAAACTATCATCAGAGTGAACAGGCAACCTACAGAATGGGAGAAAATTTTTGCAATCTACCCATCTGACAAAGGTCTAATATCCATAATTTATAAGAAATCTAAACATATTTACAAGAAAGAAACAAACAATTCCATCAAAAATGGGCAAAGGATATGAACAGACACTTCTCAAAAGAAGACATTTATGTGGCCAGCAAACATTTACAAAGAAGCTCAACATCACTTATTATCAGAGAAATGCAAATCAAAACTACACTGAGATGCCATCTCATGCCAGTCAGAATGGCAATTATTAAAAAGCCAGGAACAACAGTTTCTGGTGAGGCTGTGGAAAACAGGAACACTTTTACACTGTTGGTGGGAATGTAAATTAGTTCAACCATTACAGAGGACAGTGTGGCAATTCCTCAAGGATCTAGAACCAGAAATACCATTTGACCCAGCAATCCCATTGCTGGGTATATACTGAAAGGATTATAAATCATTCTATTATAAAGACATGCACACATATGTTTATTGCTATTTAAAATAGCAAAGACCTAAACCAACCCAAATGCCCATCAATGATAGACTGGATAAAGAAAATGTAGAACATATACACCATGGAATACCATGTAGCCACAGAAAGGAATGAGATCATGTCCTTTGCAGGGACATGGATGAAACTGGAAGCCATCATCCTCAGTAAAGTAACCCGGGAACAGAAAACCAAACACTGCATGTTCTCACTCCTAAGTGGGAGTTGGAACACATGAACAAAGAGAGGGCCTGCTGGGGGACTGGGGATGAGGGGAGGGAACTTAGAAGACAGGTCAATGGGTGCAGCAAATGGCTGTGGCACATGTACACCTATGTAACAAACCTGCACATTCTGTACATGTATCCAGTTGCTTTTTTTTTCCAGAAGAAATAAAGAAAATAATAAAATAAAAGGATCTCTTTTGCAGGTTGGTGTTTTTGCCTTGTTGTTCCAATAAAAAAAAAAAAGAAAGAAAAGGAAGCCCAAATCTATTGGGAAAAATAAAGAGCACCAAAAAGGGTAAATATGAATATAAAGATTATAAATTGTTTTAAAATTATCAAATAAAAATTTTGTAAAATTTTTAAAACTTTATACAAATGCATACACATATATACACAGGTATGTATTTTTAGGAGATTATTAACAGTTTGAAGGAATATTACTAATGTGTCTTGAGTTTTATAGTATATATAGATATAAATTATAAAACAAAAAGCAAAAAGGGCAGGAAAGGGATAGAGAATTGAACTGTTGAAAGATTCTGCATTTTTTATGAGGTGGTATAAAATTATCTGGACATAGATTGTGAAAAGCTAAAGTTGCATGTTGTAGTCTCTACAGCAACCAGTAAATAAAGTAACACAAAATGCTATATCTGGAAATCCCATAAAATATAAAAAATGGAATATTAAATATATTTCATTGGCCCAAAAGAAGGTCAAAGAGAGAAAATCAAAGAACACAAAACAGTTGGAACAAATATAAATCAAATATACCAATGATATCAATAATTGGATTAAAGTATAAAGCATTCTGCAAATATAAGCTTCAGTGATGGTGAAAATAGCAGCTAAGATTTTTTGAATGTTTATCACATGCCAGACATTCTGCTAATCCAATTAAATGTTTTATCTTGTTTAATCCTCACAAGAACTCTGAGGTCTAAGCATTATTTGTATTTACATTTTGTGCATGCAAAAACTCAGACTGAGTAGAGTCGCTTTTCCAGTGTTACATAGCTTAAAAGGCAGGGTTCAAACCCCAAAAATATATGATTGCTGAGATTATGCCACTAACTTATTCTAAATATGATTGCTGAGATTATACCACTAACTTATTCTGATAGTGGATAATGGTGATGATGATGATGATGATGATAATGATAAAAAGAGTAATTTTACTGCCAGGCTGTCCCTTTGGTGCTTGATACCTCATGAAAGGTAAAATATTTCACACAGGTATTCTTATTCTAAGAAGGAGCTTTGACTTAAGGCTCATAATACAAATATAAGGTGTTTAGTAAATATATTTCATCATGCAGTACATACTAGTGTGCGTGTGTGTGTGCATGTGTGCGTGTGTGTGTGTGTGTGTGTCTTGGTTTGATTTATGATGTTTGTACTTAAGGATGTTGAAAAGTGATATACATTCAGTAGAAACCATACTTTGAGTACCTATATAGGCATTCAGTTTATCACTTTCACCATAGTATTCAATAAGTTACATGAGCTATGAGTGTATTATAAAATAGGCTGTGAGTGTATTATAAAATAGGCTTTGTGTTAGATGATGTTGTCTAACTGTAGGCTAATATAAGTGTTCTGACCACGTTTAAGGTAGGCTAAGATAAGCTATGATGTTTGATAGATTAGGTGTATTATATGCAATTTTAATTTATGATATTTTCAATCTATGATAGGTTTATCAACACATAATCCCATCATAAATGTCAAGGAGCATACATACACACACATACACACAAAGGCACAGGTATATGTTTATATATATATATATATACACATATACTCATTGATCCTAATTCCACCTATTTAGGATCAGAATAATACTGGATTGCATACTTGAAATTTGCCAACAGAGTAGATCTTAAATGTTTTCACCACACACGCACACACACACACACACACACACACACGATAACTATGCAGGGTAACTGATATGTTAATTATATGAATTAGCTTGATTTAGGCAAGCATGTGTCAATATCAGAACATCATATGCACATTAAATATATACAACTTGTATTTGTTAATTATACCATGATAAAACTGGCAAGAAAAGGAAAATGCTGTTGACCTAGAATTTTATATCCAATAAAATCAAGTTGAAAAGCTAAGGCAAAATAAACAAGGTCATGAAGAAAAACAATGAAATACTACATTTCCAGAAAAACGGGCAATGAGTATATAATATATAATTTATGTTATAAATATATATATACTCTATATATATGATATATATATATATGTGATATATATGTATATATATATCAGATATATATATGATATATATGTGATATATATGTATATATATATATCAGATATATATATACATATATATCAGATATATATACATATATATGATATATATATACTCTATATATCTGATATATATAGATATATAGAGTATATATCTTATTATATATAGTATACAGCTGATATATATATATATCATGTTATATATGATATATCTTAATTTCACTATTCAGAATCTGATACAGGCTAAGATACAATGCCACTTACTCTTGTAATAATCAGGAAGAAATGGTTTCGCTAGAAATTGGTAAATGGTTCAGAGGCTTCTTTGATTTCCGTTTCTGCGATATAGAGACATTGCTGCATACGTACCAGAATCACTGGGCTCTACCCCTGTTCCATGGAGTCTGGTTCTAATATTGTTGTAGCCTTTCAGTCACTGCTGCAGCTTTAAATCTTCCCTCCTGGGTTCAGCAATACTGTGGGCTAGCCAGGCTACAATCATCAGCAATGAAGGAGAAGCAGGCCTGGGGGTACAGCTCTGAGCTTTCCTATGTACATGAGGGCTAGGTGGGCTGCAAGGAGAAGTTCCAAGTGAGTTGCCCAAGGCATTAGGCACAAAGAAATGTGAACAACAGAATACTTGCAGATATAGAGAAGAAGTGAGGAAAGTTCAGACATCAGATTCCTCTGAGGAACAGGATAAAGGGGAGTGCACTATTCAGGGTTCTTTAGAGAAACAGAAATAACAGACAATTTCACATGTGTATATATATGCAGGGAAAAATTTATTTTAAAGAATTGGCTGACATGACTATAGAGGCTGAGAAGTCCTAAGATACGCAGTTAGCAAGCTGGAGACCCAGGAGAGCTGATAGCGTAGTTCCAGTCTGAAAGCCAGCAGTCTTACCACTGAAGACAGGCCAATGTCTCAGTCCAATCCAAAAGCAGAAAAAAAATAATGTCCTAGCTGACACAGTCAGGTGGGAGGAGTTTTCTCTTACTCAGACTTTTGTTCTTTTCAAGCCTTAAACTAATTGGATAAGCCCCACTCATCCACATTAGGGAGGGCAATTAGTATGACTCAGTCTACTGACTCAAATATTAATCTCATTCAAAATATCCTCACAAATACATCCAGAATAATATTTGACCAAATATCTGACCATCTTGTAGCCCAGTCAAGTTGGCACAGAAAATTAACCATCACAGGGAGGAAAATTTCTGATGCCCTTGTGACCTTGTTCTTAAATGAGAAAGTGAGGAGAGTTTGAAGTTAAATCTCCTAGACCTGTTTGGTTCACTTGGGTTTTTTTTTTTTTAATTTTTCAAGACTGGAGAGCAGTTGTGTCATCACAGCTCACTAGCTCACTGCAGCCTTGACTTCCTGAGCTCAAGCGATCCTACCACCTCAGCCTCCCAAGTAGCTAGGACTATAGACATGTGGCACCACATCTAGCTAATTTTTTATTTTTTTGTAGAGATAGGGTCTTACTATCTTGCCCAGATTGGTACTGAACTCCTTGGCTCAAACAATCCTCCTACCTTGGCCTCCAAAGTGCTGGGATTACAAGCATAAGCCACCATGCCCAGCTTCTCTTAGTATTTTTATTAGTAACTCTTTGATTTTACACAAATGAAGATATTTGATACATATAAATTATGAAGTACACTCAACCCTGCCCCAACAAATAACAAGTGTAAATGTCATCTCACTTCTAGATATGCATTACTAAGCTCCTAATGTCATATTATCGGGGAAGAAAAACATCACTGGTAATTCTCATATTAAGCTTTGAAGGCCACAAAAATTGGATTTAGGTTTTGGGATCTTTGATTTAGGTTTCAGGATCAGAATTCCCAGAAGGTAATGAAATATTTGTTTAGATACCTTAGAGACAAAGTTCGAGAAGCTTCCTGGAAACCAGGATTTCACAGCATCAGTTGTCACTTTTCTCCAAGGTAACTCTGTGGACAGTCATGCAATACCACGGTGTCTCCTTCTTGTACCACTGAAAGGGAAATGTGCCTATTCACGTGATTCTATTGATCAAAGCTAGCCTCAGTGATCTATTAATAAATGTAAAGTGTCAGAGCAGTGCTAGGCTACATAGTCAACGCTTGCTAAACGCTTACTCTTACTATCATTATTTTGCTTAAATACAAATACTAGGCAAAGGAAAAAGGTCCTTGCCAAGGGTCTTTATCCAGAATCAACATTTCTCCACAGAGGAAAAACCATCAGGAAATGTGTAATGGGCCCTTATTTCAGGTAGCTATATGGGTGGTGTAGCTGGGAAGAGAAGAAGACCATACTGTGAAGATGTCTGCAATAGTAGTGTACAGTTTCCCAAGAAAGCCATGGGGACTGAGAGCAAGGTGCTCTGCCATTTTTGTGCAGTTAATGAAGGTTTTCAGAGCAGCACACAAGCTGGTGACCAGGCACTTAATAAAATATTTGCTGGAAAAAAAATGAATGAGTTGAATTTTGGAAATTCCCAAAGTGTAAACTGCAGTATTTAATGTTTCTTACTTTCTCCCACACTCGCGACTTCAACTCAAGGCACTTGGAGCTTGAGAAAGGATCCAGGAGTTTGAAATGTAGGTCCATCAAGAATTACATTCAAGTACTGAGATAAGAAAGAGTCAGGGCTGATTTTCCTGCAACAGTGAAAATGTCCATCATATCATATTTTTGATACACAAATATGTGGATGAGCTAGCGTACTTTAAGATTCTCTAGTTTTGAAATATTGCTGCTAAGTGATGCTACTTTCTTTTAGCAATGTCATTTTAAAAGTCTTTTCCCCACTCCTATCTCATCTCACAAATACCTCTGAAAGTTACAAGGACAGACTGCTTTAGAAAATACCCTTCTCAAATGGTGACAGTATACTAAGTTGCCTTATTTTTTAACCCCTTTCTAATTTTTAGCATACAATTTTCCAACTGAAACCATGAAAACATTCATGAAAGATGGAATTGGAATTATTTCTGAAATGGATAGACAAGCCACGTATTAGAGCATTTATCAGTTACCTTTTGCCTTGTAACATACCATCTCACTTATTCAGCACATGAAGCGTGCAGCTGAGTACCTTGGGGCTGAGCTTAGCTGGGCAGTTCTTCTGCTCTGGGCCTGGCTTGGCTGTTCCTAAGCGGGTTTATTGATGAGACTGGTGAATTGTCTGGAGTTATCTGGTTTGTGAAGGCTTCGGGATGGGATGGCTGGGATGATGAGGGCCTCTCTCCACCTGATCTCTCATTCTAGAGGAGCTTATTCCAGACTTATTCATATGAGAGTCATGGAGTACCAAGAGAAACAAGCAAGTAAGCTGCAACCCACAAGCCCTTTTCAAGTCTCTGCTTGAATCATATTTGCTACCATCCCAACTCAGAGTCAGTGTGGAAAGGATTACCTAAGAGAGTGGATACAGGGAGATGTGAATAAATCAGGGGCCATTCATGCAATAAACTGTTTCGAAATGTGGTCTAAGACATACAGAGAGCCAGAAGGCCTAGGTTTGTCTCTGTGAAGGCGTCCCATCAGAAGCAGAATTATGATGCAAGAGACTGTCCTTCCATGGACCTGGTTCTGCACATCCACCCCCGCACCTCCCTTTCAGCCCCTCCACTCCTGAGTCTCCTCTGTGGCTTCGTCACTGCCTGCTTTCAGATATTTTTCTCTTCAGGCAGCCCCGCGAGTGCCTGGCAAGGATGACAAATGAGCTTGACTCCGTGGCGACGTTACTGTCCACAAACAGCCTGGAGCGTGCACAGTGCAGCGGCTTCTACCGCACCATGCAAATGCCGGAACGTGCTGTGGAGTTGGACAGAGGTCATTGCTGCAGAAACAGAATACAGTTTGAGACTAACATTCTAGGCTATAGATAGCTTTGTTTAATTAAAGGAATAAGCAAATAGGTACCCTGAGTAGCTTCTGGATTGTGTCAACAGACGAAAATGTATAAGTGAACAAGCTGCACGCAATTAAAGAAAATTCGCTGTGATCTGACTGTCTGGTTTGGCTCACTCAATTTATATGTAAGTAATCAAAGAACCGTAAAGAGAAGCAGAAACATGGGTTGTCATTGTAATTCTGATCAGTGACTTTGATCAAGGAAAGCTTTTTTGCCAAATGGACACTGAGCTCCTGATGACCTATAGATTTATTTAGAAGGAGAAATGAGCTCTCATTAGTCTCATTACGATCTTGCTAGATCAAAAAATCAACTAATCAATGAAAAGTGCTGGTTACACATGGTATAGTAGAGAGAAAATAAAATTATATAGACCTTTTCCTCGAAGATCTGACATGTAAACAGATCACATTGGTATAGAACGAGCAGGCAGGAATAATACCAAAAGCAACAATAATAAAATGCAATATTCAACACTGACTAGCTATTAGGGCTGCAGCAGGTGCTTTACGTATATTATCTAGTTTAATCTTTAAAGCCAATGATGAGGTGGTTGTCGCCATCTTGAATTACCAAGGGGGAAACCTAGATCTCCAATAGAATCTGCAAGTGCTCAAGGTCATAGGGGTGAAAATGTGTGTATTCTGGGCTCAAACACAGGCTTGTTTGACTCTAAGCTTTTAACTACAGTATGCTTCCTCTTACAATAAATCATTGGAGAGTACAAAGCAAGTATTTCAGTGACTCTTATTCATGTGAGGGACAACCCTGATCCAAGCATGGACGCTGGGGATATAGAGAGTTGATCCTTAAGAAGCTCACAGTGTAGAGAGGACAGACAAAACTGTAATACTGGGTCTTCAGTGCAGTACTGTTCATGGTTGAGAGTGACACATATGGAAGACATTCGAGCAGAAACAGAGAGGCATAGACCAGTGAGTTTGCTTTTACTTCTGACTTCCACCCTGACCACTCCCTCCAGCCGTTTCTCTAACACAGACATGATATCTCCTTCCAGGAAAAGGCTTAAGATTGTGAACTGTGTTACCCAGGCATTAAACAAGACTAACCCCAGAGTGCTTGCTGCTATCGAAGCCAGGAGAAAAGGCACGAGAAACTAAAATCAGCCACTGTGACTATTTTCAAGATGCCTTCTAGTTCTAAATTTATTTTAGTTTTAGAACTTTAATGACTCTTGCCTCATTTGATTCTTTTACTAATTTGTGATGTTATCAATACCGTGCAGATGGGAAAACAAACATAGGTTAAAATTCTCAAAGGTAACTGTGTTACTACATTGGGTGGCTTAGACAACAAGTTATTTTCTCACAGTTCTGGAGGCTGGAAGTCCAAGATCTAAGTGTTGGCGGGGTGGGTTTCTCTGAGGACCCTCTCCTTGGCTTGTAGACAGGTGCCTTCTCCTTGAGTCTTCACATGGCTTTCCCTCTGTTCCTGTGCATCCTGGTGCCTCTCTCTGTGTGTCCTAATTGCCTTTTCCTGTGAGGACACCAGTCAGATTGGACTGGGATCCACCCTAACAGCCCCATTTTAACTTAATCACTCCTTTAAAGGCCCTATCTCCAAATATAGTCACTTACTAAGGTCCTGGGGGTTTGGGGGTTAGGACTTCAACATATGAATTGAGGGAGGGAGATACAATTCATCCCATGACAGCATGTTGGAGCCAGAATATAAAACATTTCTGATTCCATCTGAAGTCATCTACTCACTTAAGCAAACCTAGGTTATTGTCTCTTCCTACCCTTTCCTCAGGGCTTTCCTCTAACTTTGGCTTGTCTGAAAAGACTCAGACCACCTTTCTCTTCTATCTGTATGTAAAGATGTACCCATTTCATTGCACAGTTGAAATAATAATACCTTTTTTGAGAAAGCCATCTGATTCTGAAGCTGGAAATAATTCTTCCCTCATAAGAATTGCTGCTAGCATTTCCTTTCTCTTGAAAGACTTTCTACTTCTACTTTGTAGAATAAATGTATATTTTATCTCTCTTATTCTAAACGTATAAGCTCCCAACTATGTTTTCTCATGTCTTTTTGAGTGCACACTCTGCGTGAGGCATAGTCGTAGATGCAAATGTAAACCAGACATATGAGATCCCTCCTTTTTCTGCAATTATTGTTCTAGTTTGAAAATAAGCAATATATAAGAAAGTAAGCAAACTAAATTATTTTAAATAGTGGCAACTCATAAGAAGAAAATAAAACAGAAGAAAGGATAAAAGGATGACTGTGTGTGACTTTGGAAGGATCTAGTTCCATTGGCCATGAACTCCAGAGAGTTGAGTTTCAAGATGAATCTTAAATAAGAAGATGTCAGCCTCCAAAACAGTGTTTCAGACAAAGAAATGGCCAATATGAATATTCTGAGGTGGGAAAAAATCTTGGGGTTTTTACGGACAGAAATGATGTAACTGAAGCAGATCAAGTGAGAAAGACAGAGACAAAATTTAGCAGGCACCAGACACCTAGGTCCTGGTAGTTCCCAGGAAGGGTGCTGAATTATGTTCTTTATGTCACAAGAGCACTTCTTGGATGAAGTAGGTGTTTACTAAATATCTTCAAGAATTAATTAAGTTAAGCCTGCTTAGGCTTGGATTGTTCTGCTAACCTGGGTGAATGAATCTACATGAAAACAAAAGATTAATGGCTAATAGCACCATGTAGTTATTGTTCAAGTTAAAACCCTTCGATTCTACCCAGTTGCAAGGATCGGGAACAAATAATTTTCCACGTCTTCTACAGGGAGTCTTATTTTTTGTTAGTGCTAAATCACTTAACATCATCATATTTTTACTAATGAGCTAAAGATTTTGAGATAGCAATATCTTAAGATATTAATCCTCTTAAGATAGCAATAACATATCTCCTAAATACCTGATGGCAACTAGTAGGCTTTCTCTCTAGTACAAGATATGAGTGCATGATTTCATGCAAAACTTTTTCATAACGGGAATAGCTGATGTGATTATCCATCGCTGGAATTGAAATAGCTTTGGTACTTGACGTGACCTTCACTTCAGGCTGGGCTGAAATCCTGTTAGGGAGGGGAATGCAGATGCAAAGTAGTATTTGGGGAAATAAATAGCAGCATCTTTTCTGTTCTCTTAGACACAAGATAAAATATATTGTGCAGCAGGTGTAAGGTTCTCTTTGCAGTACAAGTAAAGCTAGAGAAAAATAATTTCCACATTGGAATTGAAATGATTCATCATTTTTCTCATGAATCTCATAGAAATGTTTTGCCCTGAATATCCTCTCTAAGCAAAGTTGCAGGGTTAGTAACGACTAAAAGTCTTGAAAATGAAGCCCATTTGTTCTGAAAATTAGAAACATATCTTCATCCATTCACATTTCCTGAAAGAGGGAAATTTGCACATTATCTGTACTTTACTGTCCTTAGCACAGAAATCTTTTCTTAACGCCGACAAAAAAAATTGAGTAGTGAGGCAAAATATGTGAATGTTAAAAGACATTTGATTTTAAAATTTGAATTCCTTAAAAACACAGATACTAAATTATATAAAATATTTTTCATTCTTTGCATTCTTTAATTTACTTACCTCAATTTTTAAATTCCACAGTGTTATAATTTCATTTGGATGGAACTGAGGAAGAGTAGGGTGATCTCTTTTACTCTAGGTGGTGCTGAAAGTGGACCTAATTGATCATTATTTAAGTCTGCAGAGTCTCTTTCAGCAAATAAAGACTGCTTCATATAAAAGAGAAACAAAAGGAAAATTAGAATATCACAGAAATCCAATCAGATTGATAGATTAAGAGCAGATGTGAATAATGTCTACATCTGGTGTTATTTTGGATTGCTATATTTAACAAGCCTGGCTCATTTCCCTCTTTTTTTCACTACCTTTCTCACGTCCAAACTAGCCCATTTGTTGGGACCACCTGGTGTCAGTGTCCACATCTACCAATGCCCACTTACCTACCACTGCACAGGCCCCTACTGCTACAATACGCCTGCCCATGTGTGTAAGAGTGAAAGCTAGGTACTCATCAAAGAGTGTCAATATGAAAACCAGAAAAAAAAAAGAAAGGCAAAGTTTGCTGTGTCCCAAAGACTAGTACGCTTGAAAATACAATCCTGCACCTTATGCAGCTTTGGCACAGGGTATCAATGTTCAACGCCTTGTTCAGTCTGCAAAGGGGCTCCTCATCCTGCAGTGTCTACAGCAGGTTAATCACAATGTGAATGTAGAATGAGTTCAAGTGATATTGAGTAACAGAAATCACATAGTCTCGGGGAGGAACTAGGATTGGATTTAGGTTCTACCTCTCACCAGATGCACAGGAGCAGGAAAAGTCACTTAAACCTTTGTGGTCTCAATTATTTCATCTGTGAATGGTGATACTGCATAGAACCCACCAGGGTACTGTGAAAATTTGATAAAGTTAAGTGTGTTAAAGTACCTAGACAGCATAATGATTCTTCCATTTTTTTTTCTCTGTGGTAATTTTGTTCTTGGCTATCCCTAGAAAAAAAACATTCTCTTCACCTATCCTCCAGAAACAAATAACAAAGCTAGAGAAGATCTAGTGAAAAACAGTCAAGAGAAAGAGGTAGTTCCTAACGGGGTCAAAATAAAAAACATTCAAAGTCTTCTGACATTAAAGGTTGTGTATGGTGTGGTACATGATCTGAATTCAATAGCACAATATTGGAAAAACAGAATTTTGAAGCATTCCTTTAAACTTTAAGGAGATAATGCAGGGATAAAAAATATATACAAAATTTACAAAAATGAAATATGAATTTAGAAAATAGACCAAACAAAGAAATATAAGTAGGTTTGGGAAATGCCAAAGTAAATAAACGACTCCATAATAAGGTGAGATATTTAATAAAGCATAAGTTTCAAAAAAGTAACATCATGACTCTCATGCAGATATAAAACAAATGTGTTAAATATATTCTTCAACATATTAGTTGAAGAGAGGACCAAGGGCCAGGCGTGGTACCTCACATTTGTAATCCCAGCACTTTGAGAGGCCTAAATGGAAGGATCACTCACCTCCAGGAGTTTGAGACCAGCCTAGGCAGCATAGACAGAACCCTGTCTATAAAATATTTAAAAATTAGCCAAGCACAGAGTGTGTGCCTGTAGTCCCAGCTACTCTGAAGGCTGAAGTGAGAGGATTGCTTGAGCCCAGGAGGTCCAGGCTGCAATAAGCTGTGATTGGTGATTGCACTGCTGCACTCCAGCCTGGCGCCAGAGCAAGACACTGTTTCAAAAAATTAAATTTAATTTAAAAAATAAAAAGAGAACTAATACAATGTAAAATCTAGTCCAAAAGCATTGTAAAAGCTAGAATTTCTAGGGTAACTTTACTGCTCTGTGTGATACAAAACTGATCAAAGTCTTAGAGAGCAATAAACATAATTCTGGGAATATTTGTTCCACTAAACAGAAATTATTTATATCTCTCCTGGAAAAATTTTATCAGTTGACTCGTTTTTACAAGATGTGAAATAATCCAACCATAGAAAGTCTAGCCCAGAAACAACATACAGTGATTTCTTTTGTCAATGTCTAAGCTTCAGATAATTTTTTTTAGATGCTATAAATTACGATAATCTGGGAAACCTCACTTATGTCTCAAAGTAGACTTTGTAGTCTGTGGGAAGAACAACTGCCTGTTCACACAAAACACCTCGTGGTCCACTCTTAGTCCATGGGACTTCCCATGGTTTGAATGTGTTCCCCAAAAGCTCATGTGTTAGAAATTTACTTGCCATTATAACAGTATTAAGAGATGAGGCCTTTAAGAAATGATTAGGTCATAAAAACACCATTCTCATGGATTAATTAATGACATCATTGCAGTCCTAAGCTAGTTACCATAGGATTGGACTCTTGATAAAAGGGTAAGTTCGACACCATTTTCTGTCTGTGTCTCGAGCTTGTTGCCTTGTGATGCCTTCCATGGCGGGATGACCCTGGCCAGGTGCTGGCATTATGCTCTTGGACTTCACAGTCTCCAGAGGCGTGAGCCATATACACTTCTTATCTCTATAAATTATCCAGTCTGCAGTATTCTAGTATAGCAGCAGAAAACAGCCTAAGAGGGGACTAGTCACTGTCCTTGGCCAAAATGGCTATTACTATGATTATAGAAATGAACTCAGATCAGTGACAAAGTCGAAAACATCTGGTAAAAGTTATTTTAATTAGTTGTCTCTCGTGCCTAGAAAAGTATTTTGGGTATCAGAGGCTCATAATAACGTTATTTTAACTTGTTAGTTTGACAAGAGTGGGATCCCCTTTGAAACTTAAAAGTCAATCCCTTGAAAATTTATCAAAATGTAACTTATCTGAAAGAAACTATCAAAGTAAAACAATGAATATGGAGGATATATGGTGCATACATGGATATAAATGTAGAAATTTGGAGTTAAACTAATGGTAATTGTATCACATTAACACATAACTTATGAAAAAAAAAATCATAGAAGGAAATAAAAAAGGAACAAAAAAAAATCAAAGCTGGAATAAAAGGTTTCAAAAAGCTCCAAGAAAGAATAAGAACAAAATTCTTTTTCTCTCTACAAGTCTTATAAGTACTAAAAGCTGGGATTCACTACTGCTCTGATAATAATAAATTTTATTTATGTTGAAAATAAAAAATAAGCAGGCCTGTAATTTAAGTTGTGCAGAGACATAAAGAATGTCACGCTTACTGGAACGTTCTAGGAAAGAAAGACTGACTGACGGGTAATAAAACTGTATCATAATTTGTCAGACTTTTAAAATCATGTCTGTATTACATAAATCGGGCTAATTCTAAGTGCTTACATTTTGGGGATCACACAGATTTCCTGGAACAATTAATTTGCAGAGGAGAAAAACAGGATTTTTATTCATATAAATAACTCGAATTGACACTGGCCTTTTTACCTAAAGAAGTTATTGAAATGGCTAGAAATGGAAGACTTTCAACTGATTAAAGCCTCTCTATCTTTGTCACTCTGTGCCAGCCAGTGGTGGTGCGCTCGACACAACTCGGAAGGAGAGAGAACAGCATATGGCAGAATGAGTTTTGAGCCCCATAGAAATTTGCCTCCGTTCCCACTCCATCTGTGCATTGTGTGGGATCTCTCCCCATCGCATGAAGATGCTGAGCTAAAGACGGTAGAAATGTACGATAGGAAAATGCAGAAACAGCTTTCATGTCATGCTAAGCATTAACAAAACACTTCCGTTCCACAGTACACATCTTAAACTGAGAACGATGAGTAGTGTTAAGTTTATTTGAGGGCATTCAGTGATTCTTTGAGTTCAGTGCACAAAGAACGCTTCCTGGATGAAGGCAATGTGAGCTGATTGCTGGAATATGTCAATGTTTGGCTTTGGGGTCTGGGGAAGGATGTGTTGTGCAAATCATTGGACTCCTGGGAAACATAAGAAATACATTCAGGTGGCCAGCGAGTCCCAAGGGGACTCACGGCAGGCAAACAGTTTGGGTATTTCTCATGTGCACCTCAATGCAAACAGTTTTGCTGACAGAGGCTGAAAAAAAGAAAAACGAAGCCAGTAATTTGTGTTTTATTATTAGTTTGTGTGTCTGTGTCTGTGTGTGTGTGTGTGTGTGTGTGTTATGATTAGTCAGTAGCCATTGTTTCTCCAAAATGTAGGGAAACCTAGAAAAACATTCCATCCATTGCTCTCTCTGTACCTATCCCCGTTCCTCAAATCATGTTGAGGGCTCTGATTCTCTCCCCATCTTGGTAGGGGGAGCCACTGTCCTGCGCCTGTGCTTCCAGCACAAAATGGACAGGGAGCAGGACGGGAGGCAGGATCTGGGGAGACGCAAAGCCCATTCCAACCATTCACCTCCCTCTTCCTCTCTCTCCCCTGCTAGACAGACAGACAGACAGACACACACATACACACACACACACACACACACACACACACCCCCAAGAACCATTCTTCAGCCACAGAGGTAGGACCGCTTTCTGCTGCTTCCATCAAAAATCTACTCCCAAAGCTGGAAGGCCTGATTAAACTCCAAATTGATCAAGAATGCTTGCTTAGTTTTCAAGGTGGAAATCCTGTTTCGTTGGAAGGTAGTTCACTCTGACAGAATTCATCCTTTCTACTGTTACAATAGAGAGCCTTTGGGTGTTTCAGTGAATGCAGACTACACAGGATACAATAATGGAAGGGCCTAGTTTGTGCCCCTGCACCCTCTTGGCCATGTTGTATTAGAAGTCACAAAGCCTTTTGATTTGCCTTATTTATTTTTCTGAAACATGCTCAATACTTTCTTCCTATTTCTGAAGAATTTCAGAAAAATAAACCAGTAAAGAGAACACTGGAATGATTTCCAAATATTTGGGAAATATTTTATGGATTGCCAGAATACATTTGCCTAGACTCACATACTTATTCCCTAACTTGGGCTGTAATTTTATGTATGTAAAGCAATGAGAAAAATTCTCTAGATTGTGGCCAAAGCCAATATTCTTGGCAAGATATGCAGGAAATCCTCAGGAGATCTGGGGTGAAAGCAAGGATCTTTGTTCTCAGACCATAGCCCAGCCACATGCTTGCCACCTTCCCAAGTTGTGGTGACATGGTTTGGCTGTGTCCCCACCCAAATCTCATCTTGAGTTGTAGCTCCCATAATTCCCATGTGTCATGGGATGGACCTTGTGGAAGATAATTGAATCATGGGGGTGGTTTCCCACATACTGTTCTCGTGGTAGTGAATAGGTCTCATGAGATCTGATGGCTTTATAAATGGGAGGTCTCCTGCATACACCCTCTTGCCTGCTGCCAGTAAGACTTGACTTGGCTCCTCCTCTTCCATCTACAATGATTGTGAGGCCTCCCAAACCATGTGGAAATGTGAATCAACTAAACCTCTTTTCTTTATAAATTACCCAGTCTCAGGTATATCTTTATTAGCAGCCTGAGAACAGACTAAAACATATGGCATAGAATAAAAATGGAAGTTCAAACCTTAAACTTCTGTGCAGGGCCATTTAAAACCTACACAGGTGGAGAAAGAAGCGGGGTTGTTGCTTTAGTGAGGTGAGGCATAACTCAGGGAGACCTGGACAGAACAGCAAGGCCTGTACACATGATGGAGACAAGTGGGCAGTGCCTGTACCTCATCATGACTGCAAACCCACCCTGAGATACTTGCAGGAAGGTCACCAGGACAACGGTTATTCTTAGAGATAATAGGTGTCGTTGAAAGGCCATGGACTTTGAAATCAGGTAAACCTAGGTTGAAATCTCAACTCTGCTACTGACAATCTGAGTGAACTTGTACAAGTTAAAGCCTCTCTGAGTGTTAATTGCCTCTTGGGGTAGCAGAACCCTTATTCCATGAAAATATGAAAGAGAGAGAAGAAAATCAGGCCCAAGTAGTTCACCTAAGTGGCCATCTCTTCCACTGGAAAAAAAAAAAGATGATTTTGTTTTAAATCGAAGTCCGACAAGACCAAGTACTACATTAAGTATTAAGACACCTTGCCACTAAACATGGCACTCAAGAAGGAGGAAGTCACTCCAGCTCTGTAGATTTCCACTTCACCATCTAAAACACAAAGCAAATGAACCATAATGGTTCTTTCAGCCCTATGTTCCTATGGATGCAACACCTCCACTCCACACAGAGCCTTTGTATGTTACTGGCAAAAAGTCTTTAAATATTAAAAGGTATTTTAGTGTTAGCATTTCTTACTGGTTTTCTTTCACTTTGGTTTGAGCCTAGAGAGGGGAATAAAGGGTGTTGTAAAGAGAGGATTTTCTTATCTATGGAAAAGGAATACAATCTCATCTTTTGTTTAGCAATGGTGGAGTGAGATTGTTAAGCCATGGAGTCCAGTTATCCCTGAGCTCTCCTGCCCTGGGAACGTTGTTCATTCTGGTTCAGTAAGGCAGCCCACTATCACTCTGCTTCAGAAGTATGTCATGATAAATACTGCCACCTCCCATTAGGAGAAATATCTAATGTACATGGCAGGTTGATGGGTCCCTCCCATGACACATGGGAATTATGGGAGCTACGATTCAAGATGAGATTTGGGTGGGGCCACAACCAAACCATATCACCACAGCTGGGGAAGGAGGCAAGAAAACCACCATGGCACGTCTATACCTATGTTACAAAATGCACGTTCTGCACATGTACCCCAGAACATAAAGTATAATAATAATTTAAAAAATAGTGTCACCTTCAGCATCTCTGGCCTTGAGGACTTTTCATATGAAAATTCTCATAGAGTGACATAGTTTGGATATTTGTTAGTGACATTTCTCCTGCAAGCTTGGATAATGCATATGCTTATGGAAGAATAAGTGAAAGAAGAAGTCTGGTGAGTCAGCAGTATCCCTTAACAATGTACTGTATGACTTTGCAAAACCTCATAGAAGTGGATTTCTTCTATGGAACTTGTTTGCTTTTCCTTGATCATTGTACTCTATTAAATCAGAACATTGTACTCTATTAGATCAGAACCCAAGGGTATAGTAATTAATCCTTCAAAGACGAGAGACCTTTCACAATATTACAATCAGTTCCTTACTTTTGTACATAATTCATTCCTGAATATATGTATGTATGAATGTTGAATATAAAAAGTAGATATTCTCATGAGTGGTGTTTCCATACCTGTAACTCTAAAAATATAATAAAACCCCCAAATGTCATACAGTATTACATGATTACTTAAAATATAAATAATAAATCAAACGTTAGCATCCACAATATAAATTAACTTCCCAAAGTTAATCAGAGGTGAGATTTAGAAAACATACCAGTCCTCATTTTGCCAGATAAAGGAATACATTTTCTTATGCTGAAAAATGTTGCTAAAGAAGGTTGAATACTGATTTTATTCTTTGTAGCAAGTAGAACCTCAATCAAATTTCAATGGAAATTTACTCTGTGTCTGGATCACAGAAATTTTATATAGCTTGGTTTTCAACTTACCATTTTATGACATTTGATAATATGTTTCCACAGTAATATGTTTCATATGTGTCTTTTAGGTTTTGTGAGTTCCCTTCACTAAATAACACTGGTCAGGTAGTTGAACTCAAATAAACATTGACTCTAAACCTGTGCTACTCCCAGCATCCCCTAATGACTCCTCTTCTGGAATCGTACCAATCTGAGCGAGTCACTGTTGACTTTTTAGGAATTATGTGACCTGATTGATATTACAAAGACAGCTTGAAATCCACCATGGTGAGGATATTTACACCATGGGAACTGGTAAATGCTACAAATCAAGGTGTCCTTCTCATCCTCAGAGAGTTGGTCGTTGAGCATCTACCAACATGCCCCTAGTGAGTCCATTTATCAGACACAACTAGGATTCGTGATTGATCTGTTAATAAACATAGTTGATTAAAGTGGTGAAAAGCAGCTTGAAACAAAAACCTACATGAACTGGCCAATCTTCCGGTATAGGGCCAAGGCCTTCCGTTGAATGAGTTCACTTTCTTTTGAAATCATATCCATATGGCCCACCCCCCACAATTTTGTTTCTGTTTCTTTAAAGTGAAGCAGGAACTTAAAAATACTTTTGAAGGAAAGTGAATGCCAAATCCTTCTAGATTATCTTTCCAGTTTTTTTACAGTTGTGTCACTTTCACCTAATTTGATATTATTTTAATGACTTGTCTATATTCTTTTCAAAATATTCCACTTATTTGTTTTATAAATGATACTCTTTTAACATTTACAGATCACAAATTTCATAATATTTGATTAAATTATGTGTTTATAATGATAAAGAACATTGGCATAAATAGGTTTGTGAACAAATACCACTGATTCTTAGTCTGCAGAATTTTAGGTATAGCACAGGCCAGCCTCAGCCCTAAACATTCAAAGTGTTAGGAGCATCAGTCATTACAACTCCCAGACAGCATGGAGAGTGATGATTAATCCCATTAATTAATTAAGCAGAGTTCAGTTGAAAGTTCTACTGGATTATCACTACAAGCATTTTATTTTTCTGGTATTTGGTCACCTAAACATAAAATATATATGCAATATGGTATACAAAATGACATATTTAAAAGCCTTATATGAACCTAATATAATCAAATTGAATCAAAGCGCACAAGGTAACATGAAGTGTTTGTTATTTGATTCAAAGAAGACTGAGTCTGACATAAAGAAGGCCAGAAATTGGCATAGGAGATACAAATTATGAGTGTCAAGGTATCATGATTACTATCACAGCAAAAACAACTACCACAATAATAACTAATGTTTATTGAGCTCTTCTTACATGTCAGCACTGTTATTCTAAAGAGATTTGCATACTCTTTGTCCATTACGGTTTAGGTGAGGAAACTGGGCACAGAAAGAGGATGTAAACTGCCTAGGTCTCCACGGCTGGTAGAGATTTGCACTAGGTTTTAACTAAGGTAGCTCCAACTCCAGAGCCCAGGATCTTACAAAATTATGTGCTACAAGCTGTGGCACCAATGGGTATCAGCGGTCTCTGAATTCTCTACTCTGTCTTTCAAGTGTGTTTTTCTGAGGCTTGTTCTCTGACCACACTTGGGCTAGATGCTCCCATTCACTTGTGACTGAGGGAAGATGGGAGGGAAGCAGGAAAGGAGGAGGCAAAAATCTCTCAGATTCGTGATACATTTCCATTACCCCTACCACTTTAGTTATCTATAGCTACAGTGCAATTACTACACAAGTTAATGGTGAAAATGATAATTTATGATTATCCGCGTGGTTCTGTGGCAAGCCTGGGCTCAGCTGAGCAGTTCTTGCTTGGTGTTCTTTATGTCATGTCTGTCTGATGGTGGCTGGGGCAGAGTCAGCTGAAGGCTTGACTGGGCTGGATGTCCAAGGTCACTGGACTCACTTACATGGCTGGAGGTTGATGCTGACTCTTGGAGCAATTTCACCTGTTCACAAGAGCACCTACACATGGCCTCTCCATGTGGCCTGTGAGTCCTTGGAGAAAGATTACTTCAGCTTAATCAGTGGTTCAGGGTTCTAGAAGGCAAAGTGGAAGCTGCTGATCCTCTTAAGTGCTAGCCTTGAAACTAGCATAGCCTCGCTTCCTCTATACTTTATTAACCAAGCATTTCAAAGATTAGTCCAGATTCAGACGGAGAAGAATTGGGCTCTTCCTCTCAGTGGGAGAACTAGCAAAGAATCTGCAGCTATCTTTAAGCCACCACATCTACCAATGTCTGCCCATCTAAGACATTCTCAGAGCCTAGGTCACGAGAAGCGTCAAGTCCTACCCAACAGGCTTAGGAGTGTATCAATGGACACAAAGAAGAAAATTGCCTCTGAAGACTAAGAAGGCCTGTGGTAGTGCACTATGGCTGTATTTTGCCTTAACATCTAAAACACTTTTTGCTGGAGACCATCCCCTTCTTACTGCAACTCACAAAATGTGCAAATAAAGAAAATGCATAGTTTGAAGAAGACGTGTTTTCTTATTTTCAAAAAAGCAAAATCAGGAAATATTCTGCAGTAAGCATACATATTGCTTCCTGATTGGCTGTAAGTTGCCCTAGACACATAGTGGACCATCAGGGTTTGCATCCCCAGATTCTATAAGCATTCAGTTGCATTCTGCAAATTAGTGCATTTGCAACTTGAGAATACCTGGCATTTCAACAGGGCAAAAATTTCTTTTTCACATATGAAAAATACTCTCCAATAATGCATCAATCTCTTGGATAAATCATGGCTATTTTGCCTATGTTAATTCTCTTTATAAAAACTCAGTATTTAATGTCCTGGGACATTTTAATGCTGTATGTCAAGCTAATGTGCAAAATACATACCCATTATTACCTATTTAGTTGGGTTATTGTTCTGGCTAAGGTGTAATTTTTCCACCAGGCATTTGTTTAGAAATTTGGCAGCACAAGGAGACTATTTCCATACTTAAAAAGCATCCAGAATTTAGAATGACATCCAGTGATATTAAGCAAGTGTAGATAATGCTCTCAAACTTCATCAAATATTCATGGTTAATTATAGTCATAATATTTATGTTGCTGTGAAAATTAAGGTTGTGAGCCTCTTGTACACAGGCTGAAAATACAAGCTTACAGGATGTGCTGTTGCTTACCCCTTTCATTACCGGAGTCCCTCGTTGTCATTAAATACAAAGAATGGCAAGCATGGTGTTCTTTGGCTCTCTAATTCACACTGCAAATCTCATCTCTCCCTTGACAGACCTGAAAAAAACATGATGAAAGAACCACTTATGTGATACTGCAATACTTGTGTGATTGGAGGCCCAGTGACTACCTTTTCTGGAAAAAAAAAAATCAGGACACATAGACTGACAAGTCTGAGAATACTTTGGGCAGCCCAAGATAGATGATTTGAAATTCAACGATTCTTGGAAAAATATGAGACATATGGTCATTACATCTGAAGGGAAATAGGATCACATGGTACAGAAGAAGGAAGGGCTTGAATCATCTCCTCTCATCTATTTTCTACTCAACCATAGTTGAGAATAAAACTGTAGTTGTAAATTTAAAAGACAGTTATGGAAAAAATCTTTCCAAAATACATTTCTGTTGTTAGTGTCTGCCGCTAAAGACTATCACTCAGAAGTAAAGTTCAAACCTGCCAGACAAACTTATGTCACTTCTTGCCCCTCCTCCTGCTGGCCGCTCCCAATATTGGACTTGCCAGGTCACAGCATTTGTGATTCCCAGTCTGTCACATCTCCGGGCCTTTCTTATCCTATCTCTTCTTTTAAGAATGCTTATTTCAGTGTGGTCTCTCAGGAGACGTTCATCTCCTCTTAATTAATAAACATCAGTATCACCTTTTCCGCAGTTCTTGTACCTTCTAGAATCTACAAGGTGAGCCAGAGGCATGTTCCCCAAAGTTCCTCTTATACACTATACATAGCTTTCCTAACACACTTGTCTACTTACAGGCTTACATGTATGTAAGCTATATATATATGCGCTCATCAAAATATGCAAATTTTAGATGATTAATGAATGTGTTGGATGATGAAATGAAGTTTCAAAAAAAAAAGATCAAAGCATTGAAATGATAGACCAGGATACATATGAGGAAATTCATTCCAGTAAATGAAACATTCTTCATTGAATTTTAGAATACAACTGCATAGTTTTAGTGTAGACCTAGCTGAATAGCAAAGGAGACAAATAAATTTTCGTTCATTGTTAAGAATGAAATAAATCTACAGTAGTGATGAGGCACCTTAAAAAATACACCCAATCTTCAATTACCCTAATACATTTACAGAAAAAGAGAGAGAGAGCCTGTGTTCACAATCTGTTGGGCTCATCAGGAATAGAATATACTGTCTAATCTAGAAGGCTTCTTTTTTTTTTTTTTTAGATAGAGCCTGTCTCTGTTGCCCAGTCTGGAGTGTAATGACGCTGTCTCGGCTCACTGCAACCTCTGCCTCCCAGGTTCAAGTAATTCTCCTGTCTCAGCCTCCTAAGTAGCTGGGATTACAGGTGGCCCACCACCACACCCGGCTAATTTTTGTATTTTTAGTAGAGACGGGGTTTTACTCTGTTGGCCAGGCTGATCACAAACTCCTGACCTCATGTTGTCTAATCTAGAAGTTAAGATAGTCATAGCAAAGGTCTGCTCATTGAGACACACTACTAGTTGCCTGTCAATATCAATATTTTTTCTCCTCTTCTCATTTATAATGTTTTCAAGAAGATAATGTGCTCAGCTAAAATATGATGTTTCCCAATATCCCTTGCAACTCTGCGACACAATTATGTTCAATCAAATGTTCATGAAACTGTGATCCTTCTAAGAAAGCCCTTTCAAGAGTTCATTTCTCACAGGAACATACCTTCTTTTTGTTCTTTCTCTTCTGGGATGGGATAGACACACTGTTTTCAAGGCAGAGCGGCCATGTAGAAGTCATGTGACAGTGATAAGAAAAGGAGAAAGGCCCTATAGTAAGGATGATGAGAGGAACCTGGGTCTTTGGTGGTACTACCTGGACAGCCTACCTCTGGATTTTTTACATAAAAATATAAGTAACCATCTTGTTTAAGTCACCGTTGTTATCCTCTCTTTACTGGCAGCGTAAAACAACACCTACCAACACAGAAGGCACTGCGTATGGAAGGTTGTGAAAGGATGTGAAAAATAGGCAAGTAGAGTACATGTAGTCTACAGAGGAGGGGACTAAATGGAAACCCACTCACCACCATTAACTATCTGAAACATTATTATATAAAAGAGACAGACTTTATCTCATGACGTCAGAGGGCGGAATGGGGCCTCCTGGTAGAAGTTAAAAGAAGATTGGACTTATCAAAGAAAGGCTTGTCAAGAGAGATAAAGCTACCTAAAAAGAGAAACAGTTAAAGCATCACCATAAATAAAGTGAGGATTACACTGTTGGACTGAAATTTAAACCAGATGGGGACACTTAGCAGACCTACATTTCTATCTGCATTTCAGAACTTATCTATAAATTGGCAAACATTTCTGGAGTACCTATTTTATTCCATATCTTCTGCAAATTTCAAAAAAAAAAAAACATAAGGATTTAAAAATTGGGTCCTTAAGGACCTTACTGTTTAGTAGCTGAGACATAGGTATAAACAGATCACTTCAATGAAAACGTTAAATGCCGAGACACGGATATTCACAGAGTAGAGAAAGGAATATGTTTCCTTAAAATTGAGGTTTTCAGACTGGGGATAAGTAGTCTGATGAGAAAACAAAAGGGAAGGGAATTTCAGGCAAACAAATGGGATACACAAAGGCATCCTCTAGCAAAATGGAATGTTGTGTGTGAGGAAATCAGTGGCGTAGAAATATTGAAACATAAGTGCAGACAGTTGTAGCAGGAGAAGCAGCCACAGAAGGAGGCACAGGAGGATTATAGGGGGATTTGCTTGCAGGCTGATAAAGCTAGACTTTATCCTATAAACAGCAGTTACCCGACTTCCAAATTTTAAACCAAAATTTTTAAAAATGAGAAATGGACAGAGATGATTAATTTTGCATTTTTCCAAGTCAGACTATTAAGAAAGCATAAGACATAGTGTGCTTTAAGTATAATTTTCTAATAGAATATGTTTTCACCAGAAGAATAGAAAGAATATACTCTTTAGAACATTGTTTTAGAAGAAATAATTTTATGTCAGTAAACTTAAATGCTAATACACAGATATTCACAGATATTCACATAATTTTAAGTTTATGTCAATCTCATTTGCTCTACCTTGATTTTCTTCATATTGCCTAGAAACTCACCAGGGAGTTTTTACCAAAATTTTGGGGGTATAAAACATTGCAAATATTGTTATCTCTCGTGGTGCATGGGACAGGAATTTGGTGGCTCAGCTGGGCAGTTCTGGCTTCTGTGTCTCATGAGGAAGTTGGAGCTAGGTGGTGGCTGGGGATAGGGTCATCTCAAGGGCATTTCACTCATATCTCCTACCAGGAATGAACAATGGCCCCCAAAGGTACGCAGGTCCTAGTCCTTGGAATCTGTGAATGTAACTTACAAGACAAAAGAGATTTTTCAGGTATGATTAAATCAAAACTCTTAAAATGAGGGATTTTCCTGGATTATCTAATTGGGTCCTAAACACAATCACAAGTATAAAAGGGAGGCAGAAGGAGATTTGACATTGAAGCAGGAGGTAATGTGGGCCCTGAAGGAAGATGTTATGCTGCTGGATTTTAAGACTGAATAAGATGCTACATGCCAGGGATTGCAGTTTTAGAAGCTGAAAAAGGTGGCTGGGCATGGTGGCTCACACCTGTAAAGCTAGCACTTTGGGAGGCCAAGATGGGCAAATCATTGAGGTCAGGAGTTCGAGACCAGTCTGGGCAACATGGCAAAAACCTGCCTCTACTAAAAATATAAAAATTCGCTGGGTGAGTTGGCACACACCTGTAATCCCAGCTACTTGGGACGCTGAAGCACAAGAATCACTTGAACACAAGAAGCAGAGGCTGCAGTGAGCCAAGATCACACCACTGCACTCCAGCTTGGGTGACAGAGTGAGACTATATAGATATATAAAGAAAGAAGTTGGACAAGGCAAGGAAATGGGATTTTTCCCAGAGCTTCTGGAGGAAGCAGGGCCCTGCTGACACATTTACTGGGGCCCAGTATAACTAATTTCAGATTTCTATCTCCAGAACTGTATGAGAAAAAGTATGTATTGTTTTAAACCACCAAATGTTTGGTAATTTGTGACAGCAGCTATAGGAAAGCAACACAAATGAGAGGAATTAGACAGCTGGGGCTGAAACTTTGAGTGGGGCTCTCTAGACATCCCCCCTTTTCTGTGTGGTCTCTCTACATGGTCTCTCCAGCATGATGTTCTCCTGGTAGCCAGGATTCTTATGTGGTGGCTTGAGTACGCAAAAGACACATGTCCCCCTAGGAACCAAGCAGAAGTTATTTTGATTTTTAAAAAGCTTGCTGTAAAAGTCACAGAGCATGACTTCCAGCATATTCTAATCATCAGAAACAAGATAGTAAGTCTGGCCCACATTTGAAGGGAGGAGAATCAGACTTCACCTTTTTAAGTGAGAAATGTTGAAGAATCTTCTGAGATATTTTAAAACTGCAATTATTAATACTGGCAGTCATTTAACTCTAGAAGCTTCGCTGCTTGACCTTTTACATTTGAGTTTATGATCCAACTCAATCTTTTATGAGTCGTGTGAGGTAGGGATCAGAGTTTATTTATTTTCTATATGAATACCTAACTGATTCAGCATTATTTATTGATAAGATATCATTTTTCTTTTTACAGCACTAACTTGGTTAAAAAAAAAAAAGGAGATGACTTTATATATGTATGGGTCTGTTTCTGGACTCTTTATTCTCTTTTATTGCTCCCTTTGCCTCTCCTTATCCAATACCAATTACATTAAGGTTTAGTAAGTTTTAATACTGGTTGTTTTAAATTCTTTATCTTTGTTCTTCTTCAAGATTGCCTTGGCCAGTCTAGGTCCTTTGAATGGAACTGACATTTTAACAATATTGTCTTCTAATTCATGATATGCCTCTATGTTAATTTATGCTTCTTTTAATTCCTTTCAGTATGGTTTTGTGGAGGGTTTTTTTGTTTGTTTGTTTTTTTACATTTTTCTTTGGAATTATTGATACCAGAGCTAGATATAAATTGTTTAGACAGGTAGGGAGGGTAAGAGAGTCCTCAGTAAGCTTTCCTTTTAATAAATGATAAACAATTCTGAACAATTCTCAACATATATCTTATCAAATATTACCTCTTCCCAATTCTCCCTGATCTCATCTTCTAAAAGTAATGCTATGTATATTAGTCTTTACTCTACTATTCATGTCTTAATTTCTGTTTTTCTATTTTGTGTCCCTTTGAGATTTTGTCCTGTTTTCTAAAATTTTCCTCAGATCAATTTTCCAGTTCTTTAATATTATTTTATTATGTTAAGGTCACTCATTAAATTTTAAATTTCAATGATAACTTATTTCATGTCTAGAAGTTTTCATTGTTTTTTATATTACTTTGCTTTTATAAATCTTTCCCTATTTTCTATTTTTTCCTATAATTTATTAGGCATATCAATGTATCTGTTGCATGATCTGTAACAGTTTCATTATTATTGAATAATCTGATGATTTTTAAAGTTTTGAATATATTAAATTCTGTCATTGGTTGTTTTTGTTTAATCTTGATAATATCTAACTTATTTCCTATGATCTTTGTAATTATAAATTATGAGCTCCTGCTCATCTGTGATTTATATTTATGGGAATTTTGAGCAGCCTGTGTTGAAGACATACCCTGCCAGAGAGTATTTGGGTTGATTCCTCCCTGATACTTGTTGCTCTCAAACTGTGTCACTGTTTTTCTCATCTTTTCTTTTTTTAATTATGACAAAAACATAAAATTTATCGTATTAACCATTTCTAAGTGAACAGTTTAGTAGTATTAAGAATATTTACATTGTTGTGAAATTGATCTCCAAAACTTTTTCATCTTGCAAAACTGAAACTCTATGTCAATTAAACAATTTTCCTTTCCCCAATTCCCCCCTCAGCCCTGATAACCACCAGTCTACTCTTTCTTTCTATGAATTTGACTACTTTCGATACTTTATCTAAGTGGAATCATACTATATTTGTCTTTTTGTGAGTGACTTATTTCACTTAGCATAATATTCTCAAAGTTCATCTATATTGGAGCATGTGTCACAATTTTCCTTTTTTTCAAGGCCGAATAATATTCTGTTATATGTATATATGCTATGTTTTTCTTTATTCCATTCATTTATCAATGCACACGTCTGTTGCTTTCACCCCTTGGCTATTGTAAATAGTACTGATACAAACATGGGTGTGCAAATAGTTGCTTTTTGTTATGTTCTCAGCCCAGGGTTTCTTAGGCTACTTAGGAAGTAAGAACTTCCAAGCGAGCATTTTGGTAGTTACAAACTCTCTTTGGGGAATTTTTTCACCCAGAACTCAGGCAAAATCTAACAAGTTTCTGTTATACCCCTACACCAAAAGATTTTTTTTTCTAGTCCACCCTTTCTCTAGAGGTGTAAATATCAAAAGGCTTAGATTTATATGGCATCGTCACATTGAACCTCTACCAGGAGATGTCCTACAGCTTTATTTCCTGTCTTTCTGTGGCAATAAAAAAAAAACGTCTTCTTTTCCCAGGTCTACAATCAACTCTAGGTAATACCACTTCAGTTTTTTAGCTTTGCTTTAATTTTCAGCATCTGGAGAATACCCTTACCTTCTTGGGAGCTCAGCTATGCGTTTGAGAGGATGTTTGTTATTTTTCACCTATGTTTTATAATAATAATTATTTTCTTAATTTATTTTGTATATATTAACTACCTCAAGACCATGCATAAGCTAAATACTTCTTTTTGAATATTTAATAAGCTTAAGATGTATTCTTAATACATATACTACATTTCTATACATATAAGGTCTATGTTTTCAACTATTAAGTTCTTATACTACTCTGTCAATTCTGGTATCAGTACCACAATAAAAATTTTTATTTTGTAGCTTTAGAGTACATTTTAATATCTGACAATTCTCTTATTATTCTTTTTTAGGTAATTTATTCTATTCTTTCTAGATGCTTACCCCAGATAAATCGTACATCTCTTAACCATGTCCTAGTAATACACTCGATTGATAACTAGTTATGCTGCATGGAAAGTCACAAATATTTTATTTTAAAACATCTACAGTTATATACAGACCAAATTTTTAGGAGAATCTCTACTGCTCTACTCAACTCTCAGATACCACCTTTTGGTCCTTTCTTCTTTTTATATGAATCACTGTTCCCAAACCAAGTGTTCTTGCAATCTCATCCTTTTTATCAAAATGTATCATTAAGAAAGAATCTGACCCAAATAATTAGTAACAGGCAACATGTTTCCTCTCCCAGTAGTAGCTGTGTGTTATGCCTTAGTGCACATGGTAGAATAAAAAGGTTTACCCTCAGATATTATGTTAGTGAGTAAGAGAGATTCTTTAGCCATTCTTGAATTTCTGAAAGCTTAGCTCCACTCTTCTGATACATAAAGTATATTCCCGCAGAATGCAGTCTTAAGCATGGCCATAAACATTTATTGTTATTATTCATCTGCCTGATTCTTCCCTTTGCCATCTGGAGATTTGACTTCAAACTCCAGCTGAAAGAAAATTGTCCTCTGTATCCCTCTTGGATTCACCCTGCTGCCAGGAGTGCTGGTGTGCGATCACATTGTACAGTCATGGATATGCGAGTGCAGTTTTGTAGCTGCATCCAGATGAGGCTCATCCATGGACCTCTCGTCTCCCTCAGTGCCCACCCGGTACACAATCAGCCTTCCTACTCCTTTTTTCAACCACCATAGAAGACTGTAAAGCTAATAACATAATCTATTCCCAAATATTCAGTACAAGAGGGAATGAAAGAAGAATGGAAAAATTACTTCCATATTAAAAAAAAAAAAAACTATGGGGAAAGAGGTTCATTGGAAGATACCAGTCTAAGTGGACTTCCTAGGCAGTTACACCTATGGTGACATTGAAAGTTCACTGGTCAAAGATAGTAGCTGAATCTATTCAGCAGGATCTCATGAATCCTTAAGAAATGATGTGAAGGGACCCTTCCTGTCACCTTTAGAACTCAAGGAAGAAGATTGCAGAAGCATCAACATTTTTCAGTGGTTCCAAAATAATTCATTCATGCTGTGAATGGGTGCTTCTGTGTACCTAGACTGACCAGTATTTGATAGACTGTCTTGATATCCATTAAAGGAGAAATTATCTTTATTAAATAGGGTAGTTATCGCAGGATTTCAACTCTTTGGCTTCATATTTTCTTCCCAACAAAATAACCTCTACTTTTTTTGAGAAGACAGCTTTCTGTTCCTTCACTTTTTCTTTACAATTTTTAATATACATGAAAGGAAAGACAAACTTCACATTTGAACAATTTCTATTTTTAAAAAGATACAATTTATCAAAAGCATTTTAAGCAAGTCCAAACCATGTACTGTATAGGTAAGAGTACAGAAAAATATGTGACTTGTTCAAGGGCATAAAGCAAAGCTTTAACTTGATATATTCTTTTCCACATCTTCGTCATCTGTGCTGCATTATGCTGACCCTGTTAATTTTCTCTGGTGGTTTCCAGGAGGCTACTTAATGAACTGCCACTCTATTTTCACTTAAAATCCTTACATGTTGTAATTGTCTTAAAATAATTTATTTAAGATAATATTTTTATCTATAAGATATGTAAACAGTAATATTTTTTAAACGCATCAAACTATGAATATGAAAATTAGCATACTCCCATATAGTTTTGTCTTTCAAGGTGTTTTTTCAGATAATTGAAACTGTATTGATACGTTCTGACTAATTGCAAACTGCCACCTTGGCCAAATAGCAATTTTAGTAGCATGACCCTATCCTCCTGTGATGATTATAAGGTGAATGATTATCAGGTGGGATAATAACTATCTGGAGAAGATTTGGGACCAAACAATAAAGTGTTGATCAAATAATAGATATAATCTCCTGAACCAGAAAGCCTCAGAAACTTAATTTTGTAGGGAAGGAGGAGATTTTTCTTCTCATTGAGAGATTAATTAATGAGAGATAGTGAGTTAAAAAAATGGCCTTCTTCTTAGCTCTCTCTATGCACTAAATGAATGGGTGGTATCATGGCACCTTTGTTCTTTGGGAGACATTTTCACAGTTCATGGAGATCCCACTGCATTGATAGCTGCAGAAGTCATGATGGAAACCAGGTAAACTCACTAACTTGATAAGAAGCTACCATTAATTCAAAGTCTTGTCCTAATCTTATCATAAACATTATCTACAATGTGCTGATTAGATAAATACTTATTATCATTTAAGGTCAAATTACAGTTCTCATGGGGATTTCAGATATGTAAATTACTCATTCCTTTATTCATTCTTTTTTCTAGTCCTTTATCCCTCTTTTTTCTGGATAACTGGCATATCTCTATTTGATATTATATAGACAAATGCTTATTCTATAAAATCATTATTACTAGTCTTAGAGACAAAAAATATGGTCCCTCATTTTATATAGCTTGATATTTAAAAAATAATAAATCTGAGTTTTAGCTAACTAACTACATTTTATAGGCTGTACCGATGAGGCGATTCTTTGTCTCAGGCAGCAGTCTTGTTGACGGCCATTATGTAATCTCAGATGAAGTGTTGAGCTATTAAAAATCTTCAGGGAATATGAACATATCTGATTCAGTTTTATATCTATAACTATTGCAATACAGTGCTACTCTGTCAAAGTACATCAATTCCAGGAAAAGTCACCAGGGGAGGCAAAAACCTCTCAGCATGAGGGTGTTTTAATTAATGTTGTAAGCCAAAAAATTATGGCCGATTGAGAAGCTAAATTACTAGGAGGCACCTAGACTGACTTTAAAAATTCTATTTAATAATTTGATGAATATTATGTCTCTCTCAAATCTGAAACATCAAAAAATTTTATACCCATTCATAATTTAAATACCAATTTATTTTTTTGAAGGCAGTAATAGGGCAGGAAATAATAATGAAAGTGCACTTTCAGCAACATAACAGGCTCTGATGAGATATATCTTTTATGATCTTTCTAGTGAGGTAAGTTATCATTGACAAATTTATATTATTTATAGTACCAAAGTTTTTTCTATAGAATCAAACAGAACAAAAATATTGGTGTTTATGATGAAATAAGTTATGATTTTGAAGCAACAAATTAAATATTTTAGATCTTAAATATCTCATGTAAGAAAGAGCAACCAGGAATTTGAGTAATATCAAAACATCAGTAATCCAAAGGGGCACATATAGGAATTTTGGTGTTTTGCTGCACCATGAGAGGCAAAAGAATTAAAATATTTTGAAATCAGTAAGTATACTTTTAAAGCGTTATGTATAGTGTCTTGCACAAATAAGTGATTGATTCATGGTTACTGAATTAGTTTGAACTGAATAGAATTTATTTAAGAAAACACTTGCTTTTCTGGTCTTGAATACATTTATAACCAAGATGGTGAGAATAAACAAGATTTCTTAACATACATTCTTATTATTGGGTCAGGAAGAACCACAGAGGCCCAATTTTCTACTGCTCATCAGAATAGCTGAAATGCTTTTTTTGAAATTCATTACAAGCATTTAAAGCTTAATGATTTAAAGTCAGATACTTAAGAGTGAAAGTCATATCTTCAGTGCATGTTCATACTTGTTTAGTGGTTTCTAAATCTGTGCTTGTAAACAAAATTATTCTTAGTCCTTTGACAACTGCTATTTGTCCTGTAGGAAAATTACTCCCTAAGGAAATGCAAATTGTTTGGTGGTACTTGATGGCTTTGTAGTAATTACCATGCTATTAGATAGCTCAGAATTAAGATAAGCCTTGGCATCAAAATTCCATATGGTTGATTCTAAAATAAGATGCTTAGATGGGCAGAATACTAAATGACATGCGTTAAATAAGTAAAATCCTGGGCCAAGTTTATTTCAAACCTGGGGCCATCGCAAGTTCTATCTGAGATCAAACAAAGGTCAGTTGAATGCCTGTAACATTTAATAAATAGTTGACAAAGTTGCACTTTTAAAAAAGAGCATGTCAGTAACATTACTTCCTGCACAATTACTATTACTATTATTACGTTAGTCTATAAGCATACCAGTCACAATTTATTATTGTGGGAAACGATAGGAGGAAGAATAAAGTAAATATTTTTAAATTTTCTTCATCTAATCAATGTTGAAAACCACAACACTAAACTGGCCTTGCTCTATACATTCCTTCATGTACAGAGTTAATTAATTCCACGTACTCTACCACCATTTTCAAGGTAAATATTTCTAGTTCTGTAGATTTGATACTTTGCTTAACAATAATCACTCATTCCTTAAAGAAGTATTTATTCAGCACATTCCAGGCCTAGCTGCTTCTTGGATTTTATCAACAAATAATAGAGGAAAACCCTTACTTTTTATTTTTTACTTTTTATTTTCAAATAATTTCAGAATTAGAAAAAAAATTGAAAAATCTGTACAAAAAATTCTCTTGTATACTTTTCAACCAGATTATCCAAGTATTAATATGTGCATTACCATTCTCTCTTTACATATATTTTAATGATATTCTAAAATATAACATTGTATATATAATGTACATATAATATACATAATATATATTTATTTCTGTCTTATGAAGAAAATACTTAGGTTAGATAGGATTCATTTAGGTATGAATTATGATTTGGTTGGCCATGAATCCAGTGTTGATGAATCAACAATGTATATCAGATAAGATGTCTTTAAACAAAAGCACACATAGAAGAATATTATGTATTAATTGGTGCTATGGCTTGGCTATGAATTCATGTCAAAACTTGATCCCCATTGTGGTATTAAGAGGTGGGCCTTTGGGGAAGTGATTAAGTCATGAGGGCTCTGCCCTTACGAATTGTTTAGTGCCTTATAAAAAGGTTGGAGGGAGAAAGGTTAGGCCCTTTTTGCCTTTTACTCCTCTATTCTCCTGCTTTGTGAGGACACAGCATTTGCCCCTTCTGGAGAATAAGAAGGAAAGCACCATCCTATAAGCAGAGAGCAACTCTCACCAGAGACAGATCTGCTGGTGCCTTGATCTTGGACTTCTCAGCCTCCCAAACTGTAAAAAGATAAGTTTATGTTCTTTACAAATGACTCATTCTCAGGTATTTTGTTATAGAAACATAAAAAGACTAACACAATGGGTTAATTAAATTGTGTAATCAGAGGCTCACAGGAATCTAACCCTGTATTTCTCCTTGACAGGAGAATATTCACCAACTTAGTATTTTCAGCAACTTTATATAACACAACTATGATGACAAACAAGAATTGACTATACGTTACAGTCATAATACCCCTTTATTCTTAAATCCTTTGTGTGAGTTTCCTTAAATTATAGGTATCATTTTACAGAATCACAGTACAATTATAAATGATACAGCTCATTTATATCATCTATAAACCATATTCAGATTTTCCCAATTATTTCACTTATGTTTACTGAAGCAAAATAAAAATATATACTTTTCTTTTTAGTCCAGTTAAGCATCATACATCGCATTTATTTACCCAGTTTCCTTAATTTTCTTTAATCTAGAACAGTTTCTTTATCTTTTACAAACGACATTTTTTTGGCTTTTTAAAATTATTATTATTATATTTTAAGCTCTGGGCTACATGTGCAGAATGTGCAGGTTTCTTACATAGGTATACATGTGCCATGGTGGTTTGCTGCACCCATCAACTCATCACCTACATTAGATATTTCTCCTAAGGCTATCCCTCCCCTAGTCCCCCACCCCCTGACAGAACCCAGTGTGTGACATTCCCCTCCCTGTGTCCATGTGTTCGCATTGTTCAACTCCCACTTATGAGTGAGAAAATGCAATGTTTGGTTTTCTGTTCCTGTGTAAGTTTGCTGGGAATGGTTTCCAGCTTTATCCATGTCCTTCCAAAGAACATGAACTTACCCTTTTTTATAGCTGCATAGTATTCCATGATGTATATGTACTATATTCTATTTATCCAGTCTGTCATTGATGGGCATTTGGGTTGGTTCCAAGTCTTTGCTATTGTGAATAGTGCTGCGATAAACATACATGTGCATATGTTTTTATAGTAGAATTTTTTTTATAATCATTTGGGTATATACCCAGTAATGGAATTACTGGGTTAAATGGTATTTCTGGTTCTAGATCCTTGAGGAATCACTACACTGTCTTCCACAATGGTTAAACTGATTTACACTTCCATCAACAGTGTAAAAGCATTCCTATTTCTCCACATCCTCTCCAGCCTCTGTTGTCTCCTGACTTTTTCATGGTTGCCATTCTAAGTCGTGTGAGATTGTATCTCATTGTGGTTTTGATTTGCATTTCTCTAACAACCAGTAATGACAAGCTTTTTTCATATGTTTGTTGGCTGCATAAATGTCTTCTTTTGAGAAATGTCTGTTCATATTCTTCACTCACTTTTTGATGGCATTGTTTTTTCTTATAAATGTGTTTAAGTTCCTTGTAGATACTAGCCCTTTGTCAGATGGATAAATTGCAAAAATTTTCTCCCATTCTGTAGGTTGCCTGTTCACTTGACATTTTTGAAGTGGCTTAGCCAATTAATTTGTTCAAATTTCCCTTAATTTGGATTTGCTTGATGTTTCCTCAAGATTGGATACAGGATGTTTGGGCAGGAGTAACGCAGAGTGATATAGTGTTCTCAATGCATTATATCAAGATCTACATGATTTATCTATTTGTTCCAGCACTTGGTTATCTTGTTATTGTAATGTCTGTCATGTTTATCCACTGAAAAGCTACTATATTTCCATGTGTAATTAAGTAAATGTCTTTTGAGGAAAGTGTCCAACAATCATAAAATTAATATTCTAGGGAAAGGAAGAGAAAGAAATGAGAAGAGAAGTGTAGGCACTGGTAGCCTGTGAAGAAAATAAGTTAAGATAATAGAAAATATGTGTATTTGAGGATAGAAATCTCTCTCTCTTTTTCTCAAATAGTTGAACATAATTCTACGTTAAATAGAAAAAAAAGCATTTTGAACCTTTGGAAGGATGGCAGCAAGGGTGTGGTTTTTAATATCCTCAAATCCCCACATAATAACAGAGCAATTAGAATAACCAAAATGCAAATCCATGCCAAATACCTACAAAAATCTAGGTAACAAAATATACTCCTGAACCCCAAAATATGTGTATGTAAGAACCAACCACTGATAGATACAAACTTGTATAAGATCAGCATCTTCACAGGTGAAAGCAGAGAAATCAACATGACATCTGATGGACCGGGCAACACCAAAATGAAAAACAGATCCTCACTGCAAAGCTCAGGGAGCCGATCTGAGAACAGAAGCTGAAACCAGGAGGAATTTCACATACGTCAACATCAGATAAGAGAAAGAAGTCTGCAGGGAGGTTTGAAAGAGCTATAGTTTTGACCCCTCAAAACTAAAGAAACAAAGATTCATTCAAGGACAGAGCTACACACAGGTGAAAAACTGGTGCAAAGAGATTCCAAATTAAACAGAACTGGGATTAAAAAAATACTAAAGAAAAAAACGTTTAAATAAAATTGGGAAGAGAAATAGAGGTGTTTGAAATACTAGAAGAGCTCTAGAACAGGATGTTAAAAAAAGTCCTGAACCGTGCCTTCCTCCTGAAAGATTAGGAAAACTGATTTTATGTAAAATTAAGTAACAAAGAATTGAAGTCACACTCCATAAAAAAACTATGAGGAAACTAACTGAAAATTTTTAAATGTCAGAAAGGCACAGCACAAAAGATTAAAATTATAACCTAATATCTGAAAATAAGCTAAAAAATATTAAGAAAATTATATATAGTATAAAAGAAGAAAATAAAAATTACTTTGAGTGTGGTGGTAAAAATCAGAAAAGAATTAGAAATAAAAGGAAAAAAGCATTTCATAAGTGAAGACTTAACTGATCAGAACATAAAAGCAAATAGATATAAAAGACAATAATTTAAAAATAATAGAAAAAATATTTTATTTATATATTTTTTAATTATATATTTTTATTTGTACAAATTTATGGAGCAAATGTAAAATTTTATTACAGGCATAAAATGCAGAATAATCAAGTCAGAATATTGACAGTGTACATCACCCAATCAAAATGCATTTTTGTTAAGTATAGCCTCCCTCCTCTGCCATCAAACACTGAATTCATTCCTTCCATCTAACTACAGGTTTGTATTTTTTAATCTACTTCACTTCATCCTCCTTTCTTCCCTCACTCAATTTTCCCAGTCTCTGCAATATATCTCCTCTCTTTATCTCCATGTAATAGAAATTTTTAGCTCCCACAAAAAATTTAAACAAAATAATGAAAAGAATTTGCAAAATCATGGCAAATACAAAAGAAAAGCAAAGAAGATCCAAATACATATAATAGGGTACTACAAATTGTGGTTGGGTGAAATAAAAGTAAGATTACAGAACAAATGCTAAGACTATAATTGAAGAAAATTATTCTGAAATATAAAAATGATTTGAAATTACATACTGAAAGGGCATGCTACACACTTTACAAAACTGAAACAAAATAACCAACCCTGAGACATTCCTAGAAAAAAAAATTAGCACAATGTAAAGATTTAAAAAACAAAAATCTTTGGCCCACTGTTTATAAGACCAAGTAATTTATAAGAGAAAGAAACTCTTACTGTTACCAGATTTTTTAACAAAAGAATTATTGAGTAAGGTATTTAAAGTACTGAAGGAAAGAAAATGTAAGCTAGATACGTTTTATTTAGTAAAACCAACTTTTGAGTGTAAAGGGTATAGACAAACTGTAATCAGCATGTAAGAACTTAGGATATTATTCTTATTAATGCTTCCCAAAAAATCTATTATAGAACAAGCCTCAGACAAAAATAGGTACAGAAGCATAAGGGCTAATAACGGCCATTAAATATGCGTTTACTTGTGGAATGAAGACAAACGAGTGGAGAATGTACTAATGTAGTATATATACCCTCTGTCAATGAAGATACAATTAAGCTATAAAATAATGAAGAGGGCATATGCAAAAAATGTTTAAACTATATGCAGTCATCACTATGGGTCCTAGTATTGGTATTGCTATTCTGAAAATGTTGTATATCAAATGTGGGAAGAATCAGTAATCAATTCTGTGATATTTTCACTTTCTCATCCCCCATGTCCTTGAGAGCTACAATGCTTTATGTGGGAAAAGGCAACACCGATTTAAGATAAAAGAGGTTGGCCAGGTGTGGTTGCTCACACCTGTAATCCCAGCACTTCAGGAGGCTGAGGCAGGAGGATCACATGAGGTCAGGAGTTTGAGACAAGCCTGGCCAAAATGGTGAAACCCCATTTCTACTAAAAATACAAAAATTAGCCAAGTATGGTGGCACACACCTGTAATTCCAGCTACTTGGGAGGCTGAGGCAGGAGAATCACTTGAACCCAGGAGGTGGAGGCTGCAGTGACCCAAGACTGTGCCACTGCACTCCAGCCTGGGCAACAGAGCAAGACTCTGTCTCAAAAAACAAGAGGTTAAGTAAAACCATTGCAGTCTAGAATATGAATGGGAAGTTTCTTATTGCTCAGTGATGTGTACTGAAATGGATTACAAACAATGGCCAAATACCAATGAATGTGTCTACCACACAGATTCTGTTCCTGAAATGTTATCTCCTAGATGGGAACATAACAAAAGAAACCAATATTTTCTGGAGAAATAGATTATTCCAGATTTGGTTGAAGAAATGTGCAAAATGAGCCTGGAACATGTTCCCATGACACACAACAATGAATGCTCAAAAACATTGAGCTGTGCCTAAAAAACTCAGAAGAAAACCTGAAGAGGTTTGCACCAGTCAAAGACATGGCAATTTGAGCTTTCAAATGGATCTTAACTGCAGTAGATAGAAACACACCAAATATGTTTCATAGAAATACATCAAGTTATGTTTAATATATAAGTAGTTCCTACATAGTTTTAAAATCTACTTATTCTCTTTGCATCATTTCTTTTGTAGCTCATGGAATCTGTGTTCTAGGAGGGAGAAATATTATCTTTATACTTGTTATTTGAGGCTACCAAAAGATGTCTAGGGAGCACACCTAAAGTTCTTCTGTGAATTTTAGTCTTTCTAAATAGCTCGATTGGAGAAAAATAAATAAATTAACCTAGGGGAGAAGTGAAGCCCTACAAGGACGCACATAACTCTGGATGAAAAAGGAAAGGCATGTGGAGCTGCAGATATGTCCTTAAATAATATGATAGGGCGGCCGGGAGCAGAGGCTCATGCCTGTAATCCCAGCACTTTGGGAGGATGAGGGGCAGATTGCCTGAGCTCAGGAGTTCGAGACCATCCTGGCCAACATGGCGAAACTTCATCTCTACTAGAAATACAAAAACATTAGCCAGGCATGGCAGTGCAGGCTCGTAGTCCCAGCTACTCAGGAGGTTGAGGCATGAGAATTGTTTGAACCTCGGAGGTGGAGGTTGCAGTCAGCTGAGATTGTGCCACTGCACTCCAGCCTGGGCAACAGACTGGTACTGGACTCTGAACTTGTGGATGGGACCTGAAAGAATATCAAATTTACTCCTCTTTTTGGAACATCATTAAAACTGGATTTTGAAATTTTGAAAATAATGCCTCTAACACTATCCCAAGTGGCTATGGTTCTGTGCTACGGAAGGACTCTTGTTCTGGGGACAGAAATGAGGTCAGAATCCAGGGGAAAGGCTGCCCCCACTCATTTTACTCCCTGTTTATTTTCCTCTACCTTCTATTTTTGCTTCCCTTCATCTTGATTCCAAAACTGTTTATCCCCCATTCTAAGACAGTTTCATGAAGAACCTCTGGGCATATACTGAGGGCGGCTCAATCCTGAGTATGGATAAAATCAAGATAATTAACATACATGATCTTTGGTGCCCTAATGCTTTCTATATCAGTTTCTCTTTGATTCAAATTTTAAAGCAGCTTATATCTCTGTGAGCATATCTTAATTCATAAGTAATTCAGATTTCTAAAATACCAAAATAATGGCATGAAATCAATAAATATGCCAATATTTTATTACTGAAATTAGCAGAAAACAAAATATATTAAAAACTTGTATAACAAACACAAGTAAGGAATGAAAACATTAGATCTGATCTGCTTTGGTGCAAGGGATCTACCAAATTAGAGACGTTGTTTAGAAAAAATAGAAGTTGTCTGAGGAAAGAATCATTTACCATTATTTGATGTACAGCCTTGGAAAAAATATTCCTTGAAGCTCAAGAAGAATTTGGAGGAAATAGTGACACAGAAATTAAACTAAATGAAAATCATAAGATGAAAATGAAAGTCAACAGAGTTATGCATTCAGAGAGTTGAAGGAGAAGGACTGGAATGAGAACTCTAGATTGAATCCATCAAAGACGACAAGTGGGAGATGAATAAGGGATTTCAATACAGGGTTAGAGAGCTTCCAAATAACAGAATTAAGGAGTGATTGAGTGGTACAAAAATAATAATAATACCTATGGAACACTGATGATATCTGAGGGTACAAGTCAAGAGGGAAATTGAATGATGTGTTGGTGAAAATAGTGATGAGATAATGTTTTTGATGTAGAGGAGAGATGAGCCCATCTAGATGAAGGAAAATAATCTTGCAAAGGATGAGAGCTCAATATTTGAAAGGGATAGGACATTGATGGATCAGGTACCTGGAGAGACAGAAAGCAATGGATGGAAAGCAGAAATGAAGAGCTGGTCTAGAGACAAATGTTTCTGCTTCTAGCTAGAGTACTCCTTTAAATATATCCTCTAAAATGTAAAAGTATTTGATTTCGTGTTCTCACTTGGTAGCAAAATAGTGGTAGTCCTGATATAGTGATGGTCCTAATCAAAGCATATAATGTGACCCTGCCGTCTAGGTGCTTACAATCTAGGTGGCAGAAAGGATGACAGACATAATATAATAATGATGGTGAGAGTTAATTATTTGAGTGCCTACAATATGTCAGACATTTAAGTTGCTAACATACAGTATTTCACTCAATGTGTACCCGACATTATAAAGTAGTTATTGATCTGAGGTACAAAGTTTGATAAATTCATTTAAGATCACAGACCAAATGGTACAAATATCATTCAAATCCAGTTCTGCTTGACTCCAAAGCCAGATGCTGTACTATTCTATACACTATAGAGTATATGGTTAAAGGCTAAGGTTGGTCCCGATATGTTGTATGTGTGCTATAGGGTTGAGAGAATAAAGTTCATTATGAACAAGATGAACAGGATTTTCAACAAAAACTTGTAAAGCCCATTGATTGTTGCTTTCTTATTTGACAGCCTTTGAGGACTAGCGTGACCAGGACTGGAGTAGTGCCTTGGCCAAATATCACATATATGACACAAGTTTGCCTGAAGCAGTGCATGAAGTGCATTTATTAGTCAGATTCCAGTAGGTGAGTAACTCTGATTCTGGACAATGCTCTTGCTGAATATATTTCTAGCTTTCCTTCTCAAAAGGAACAATTATAGGTCACACAATCATGAGAACAGGGGGAGGAAAAGGAAAGACAATCAAAATCAAGGTACCCAAAAGAATGGATAAAAATAGCTCTTCCCAGGACAACAAAACTGGGAAGACTATGTGGCAGTGTTCCAGTGAGGGTGGACATCTGACTGCCCTGGTGTTATATACAGCAGCTCTAAGGTGTCCATTTGCTGGACCTCTCTGCAGTGACCATCAGAACTTCTTCACTGATGCCAAATATCCTGCCTCTCTGCTATTCTTTAAATGACAGGTATTTCTTCTGCTACCCACCTTAACACAGGTCTGTTTTCATTGCCTAAGCATTAAATTTCTTTATTCAAATGGGATACAGGATGGTTCTCCATCCATATGGGGAGTCTTTACATCTCTTTTGTTAAACTTCACAAAACAAGGCCTGGCATTTCAACTTTCTTATAACTTCCAATTTCTTTTTAGCAGCTGGGAACGTGATCTCTCAGAGTCAAAGCAGAGAATGTGAACTGAAGTCTCCTTCCATCCTCTCCTACCTGAAGTTAACTTTCCTCCCCACTCATAATACTTCTGGAGGGTTGGGATCAGTGATTGTTCTCTCCTTAATTAAGTTTCTTAATCTTAGGAATGACATTAGCAAGACAGTGGAATAGAAAATGTCGTCCTTCATCCTCCACAAAACACCAATTTAGCAACAATATATGAACAGAAGTATCCGTATGAGTATCCCATAATTTGCAGTAGTCCAGATGGGCACAAAAAGGAAGACAGCTCTATTAAAGTCAGTAAAAAGAGCAATTTTATTTCACATCAGCCCCTCCCCCAACCTGACATAGCTCAGTACCAAAAGAGATCACCTCTGCCTGTGAGTTCTCTCCCTGGGAGAAAGAGAATGGAACATGGCTTTAATGTTCTGGTTTTCCGGCATACTGCCCAAGGGATTGGTTTCTGTCTCATCCTACACAGAACACTGAAAGAACTGACATAGCTTAAATGCCTGGGGGCAGTTAACACCAAAGTAGAAAGGGTAGGGGCTTGCTGCAGCGGACACGGCTCTGTGAGACTGAGAGAAGGTGAGAACCTGAGGTTTCTTCCATAGGAAGGTTGGAAAGGAGTGGAGCACGCCTGCAATGTCTATGACCTTACAGTGCACTGTTCAGAGGCCTGTGTCTACCTTACCTCACATGAAGCATTGACAGAACTAGCATACATCAAACACCTGGAGGTAGTTAAGAACAAAAGAAGAGGAGGTGGACATCTTACGGTGGCAAGCACAGCTCTTAGAGATTGATGAAACACACAGAATCTGAGACTTCTTCCCCCAGAGAGGAGGGAGGAGGGAGCATGTCTTTAACATCTGTGTCCTTTCTGTGCACTGCCCAAAAGGCTGGCCTCTGTCTTACCATCCAGTGTGCCAGCAGAATGCTCATAATTTGGTGGGGGCATCTAACAACAAAGGGAAAAGGGCAGGTGACCTGTAGCACCCACCACAGCTCAACAAGATTGGAAGAAGATGCAGACTCAAGGCTTCTCCATAGGGAAGAAGGGAGAGAAATGGGATTATGCCACATCCCAGCCTGTGGTACAGACACCAAAAGTCAGACACCAGAAGAAGCAAGGGATTATAAGCTCTCGGGGAAAAAAAGGAAAAGAAAAAAGGAAAAAAAGAAACCAGTAAATCCTCTCTAATAAGGAATCTACATGCACATGTCCAAAGAAGACATACTCATAACAAATAATTAAAAGACTCCCAAAATCTCAGCTGGTTTGACTTTGAAGGTCTTTCCGTGATGAAGCCAGACAGAGCAACAAGAAATGCAAAGAATCTGTAAAACCTGATACAATTAAATGAACAAAATAAATTTCTGGTAACCTACACTGAAGAAATAGAGATTTATGACTTGCCTGACAAATAATGCCAAATAATTGTCTTCAAGAATTTAAGTGAGCTACAAAAGAACACAGATAGAAAATGATACAAAGTCAGGAAAATGATACATGAACAAAATGAGAATATAAACTAATAAAAAAAATAATTTTATTTCACATCAACCCCTCCCCCAACCTGACATAGCTCAGTACCAAGAGTTAGAAACTAATAAAAAAAATAAAAACAGAAATCCAGACCTGAAGAAACAATAAGTGAACTGAAAAAATTACTAGAAGTTTCAAAGCCAGACTTGATTAAGCAGAAGGGATAGTAAACTCAAAAATAGGTTATTTGAATTTCTCATTGGATAGAAAGAAAAACATGATAAAAAATGAGTGAAAAAATCTTAAAGAACGTATGGAAACCATCAAGCAAACCAATATACAAATTTTGGAAGTTCTAGAAGGAAAGAAGAAAGAGCAAGGGGCATAAAAATCACTTAAAGAAATACGGATGGAAAACTTCACAAATTTAGAAGGAGAAATGGACATTCAGATTAATAAAGCCCCAAGAACACCAAGTGGGATAAATCCAATGAAGTCTACATCAAGACACATTACTATGAAGTTGCCAAAAGTCAAAGACAAAGAGAGCAGCTATATTGAGTTAACTGATCCTCAACAAGGGTGCCAAAAATACACAATGGGGAAAGAATAGTATCTTCAACAAATGATGTGAGGGAAACCAGATACTCATGCAGAAGAAAGTGACCCCTTATCTTACACCATACACAAAAATAAGTTAACGTGAATTAAAGATTCAAACAAAAGACCTGGATTTATAAAGCTTCTAGAGGAAAACATAGGAGAAATGTTCAATGACGTTGGTCTAGACAAAAATTTTGTGGATATGACACCTAAGACACAAACAACAAAGCAAAATTAAATAAGTGGGACTAACTCAAACTACAAGGCTAACAATCAGCACAGGGAAAAGACAACAGATGGAATGGTAGAAAATATTTGCAAAGATGGCCAACAGATATATGGAAAGGTGTTCAACATCGCTAAATATTAAGAAAAATGACAATGTAAACCACAATTATACATCAAGAAAGCAAAAGTGTATTTTAAAAACCCCAAAGATTATTGAAAAACCAAGAGATATCTGTAAAACAAAAGATAGAGGCACTTGTGAGGATGTCAAGGAATTGAAATCTTTGTACACTGTTAATGACAATGTAAACTGAAGTTTCCTCAAAATTTTTAAATATAAAGTTACCATATGATACAGCAATCCTAAATCTGGGTCACATGAAAAGAACTGAAATCAGTATCTCGAAGGGATATTAACACATGTTCATTGTAATAACCAAGCATTCTTTGCAATAACCAAGATATGGAAGCAACGTTAAGTATCCATCAATGTATAAATGGGTGTGAAAATATGGTAAATACATACAATAGGATATTATTCAGCCTTCAAGAAGAAGGAAATCCTGTCATATGAGACAACATGGATGAATTCTGAGGATTTTACATTAAGTGAAATTAGCCAAGCACAGAAGCGCAAATACTGTATGAGTTCACTTATATAAGGTATCTAAAATCGTCAAACTTAGAAACAAAGAATAGAATGGTGTTATTAGGGACTGGGGAAGGGAAAAAAGGAGAGTTGCTATTTCAGATGTAAAAAGTTTAGTTATGCAAGATGAATTACTTCTAGAGATTTACTGTAAAATGTGGTGTCTATAGTTAACAATACTACACTTTCTACTTAAAATTTTAAGACTGTAGATCTCATGCTAAGTGTTCTTAATCAATTTTTTAAATAATCTTAATCTTGGTGACCAAGGCCCTGAATCCCAGTCTGAAATTCCTTGAATTCCTCTCTCCTAAGAGATCTAAACCCTGGTCATGCAGAGAGAACACTTGCAAAGTGCCCTGGGGGAAACACAAGTGATGCCTGCCCTGCCCTCCCCCACCCACTCCAAAACACTCTTAATTCAGGTCCAACGAGCATCAGCCAGCACAGACTAAATATATGTCCCCTGGAGAGACTGATGCTTTGTGAAATGGTAGACACATCAGATTGTACGGAAACACAGTCTTGGTTGCCCCACTCTACTTCAGGTAAAAGCCCAGTATCAAGGTTTCTCCTGGTCCTGCTCTTTGCCTTGTCTTGGAACTTTAGATGTTATTAACATAAAATACTGCTACTGCCGTTTAGAAAATGCCTTTAATGTTTTCAATGCATTTTTAATCTATGTAATCTAGAAATAGTTACAACTCTGTACCTCTCTCACTGACTTGCCCTTGATATCCCTTATTCTGTTGTAAAACAGAACTAAAAATAATATCTGTCTATTAGACAAAGCATGTAAAAAACACTAGAGCCTATATTCTTTGAGCAATGCAAGTTGCTACAGGTCTAACTGTTAATAGATTGACGGGGCCCGTAGACCCTGAACTGGACTTTATAAATGAAGTCACTGACCATGTCCCTTGTCTCAGCAGAAGCTGGAGAAAAATGTGTATATGTGTGTGTGTGTGTGTGTGTGTGTGTGTGTGTGTGTGTGTGTATCTTCTGTGCAAGGATAATCAAATCAGAGCCTGGTGCAGGAAATGTGGAAAGTGTGCTTGATCGTGCCTCAGCAGGAAGACCATTACTCATTGTGACAAACCTTCTCCCTGGGAGGTGATAATGCAGCTGTTATTACTTTGTATAATTTAGCCAAGAAGTGCTAACACAGAGATTTTTATTCAAGAATTTAAATAAATTCAAAATAATGGAGCAGTCTAACAGACCAAATTGTACATGCAGTCAATACAGTCTTACTCAGAGAACTAGCATTATGTTTTTGATGTTAGGTGATATATTGGGGTAATGAAATTCTTAGTCCTTGGTTTTTCAATTTTAAGAATATTGCTATTATTTTGCATTCTTGGGACTCTGTACTGACTTAGAATCTGTGAGATTCACAGAAGAACTTGATGAATCCTGCTAGGCCCTTGGAGATATGCATTTGTATTTTAACTTCAATTAAAATGGGCAGTGGGGTTGTGGAAAACTTCTTTTCCATGTTTATGTTAGGGTACGGGGCATATTTATGTATTTGTTTAAATTTTGTGTTGAAGAAGGAAAGTGGAAAATGCAACAAAGATAGCAATGAGAACACGTAGCTAGAATCATGAACTTTTAATTTAGCACCATCACTCATAAGAACTTAATGAATACACAAACACCGACAGCATTTAAATGTTTTTATTTTGGTTTATAATTGAAACCAAAATGTTAAACACTTTAAAAATGGAAATGGACATAATTCTCCTTCAAGAATCTTCAGATGTTATTAACATAAAATACTGTTACTGCCATTTAGAAAATACCTTTAATGTTTTCAATGCATTTTTAACCTATGTAATCTTATTTTATTTCTATGACTCGCTGGCAGAGAGGTAAAATTATATTAGCCCACTTTTCCCTTCAGGAGACACAGATATCTGAGAAGAGAGACAGCTAGTATTTATTGAGGTACCATTGTTTTTTACTAGCTGTATATTGAATCACTTTTAATTTTCAAAACTGGCCTATAAAGTGGATATTAAAAGAATCTGAGGCCCAGAAATATTAAATTATTTGCCCAATGTCACATAGATGGTAGGTGTTGCAAACAAGATTTAAACTCCAAGTCAGCTCCAGGCATGGTGGCTCACACCTGTAATCCCAGCACTTTAGAGGGTTGAGGTGGGAGGATCTCTTGAGCTCAGGAGTTCGAGACCAGCCTGGACAACACAGTGAGACCCAGTCTCTACAAAAATGTAAACATTAATTAGACATGGTGCTGTGTGCCTAAGTTCCAGCTGCTTGAGAAGCTGAGATGGGAGAATTGCTTGAGCCCAGGAGTTCAAGGCTGCAGTGAGCCATGATCATACCACTGCATTCCAGCCTGGGCGACAGAGTGAGATCCAGCCTTAAAAGACAAAAACCCATGTCGGTATGATTCCAAAATCTCCTATACCAGGTTATCTATATAAAATGTTAAATTACATGCCCCCAAAAGGGCTAAACTACTTAGTTGAAGAGGCTTAAAAGAATTCAGATTTCCTGAATCTTAACACGATAAAGAGGTAGAGGAAATAAGAATCTAAAATAATAAAATGCTTTGGCAAAGATTATATGCCTTAGATTTAAAGTATAATAACTGTCAAACAGCTAATACATTCAATTGTAATTATAAAAGGTTTTGGAGTTTTGAGGAGTTTTATATTTGAGCCTTAAAGAAGGAGTAAGTGAGACTGATCAAAAGTTACGAAGCACCATTATAACTTCAATTTTATGTATGTCTAAAACAGTGTTTCCCAAACTTTGGTGCACATCAGAATCATTGAGGAGCTTGTTAAAGAGATAGCTGCTATAAATCAACTTGTAGGAATTTAGCCTAAGTTAGCATTTCCTGAATTGTAATGTATGAAGCTAAAATATGATCTGGGAAAGGAGAGCTTCATGGACAAACAAGTGTGGGAAATAGTGTTTGTGTAAATCTTACAAGTTGGTTTTGTATTCGAATAAGTTTCAAATTTGCATGTTGAACAGGAAGGACTAAGACAAAGGGTCCTAAAGATAACACGGCCCTGAGAGAGAAGGATCCTAGAGATTAAGCAACTCTGAGCTGAAGAGAAAAGAAAAACCTGCAACTAGCAAGCTAAAATAAGATCAGAGGCTGACAGAATCTGATTTCTGCATCAGACTGAAAGGACTTAGCCAGAGGCAAAAAGGAAGGCTGGGTCATGAGATGGCGAGAAGTGAGGAGTGAGGTATAACGTGGGTGAAGCTCGGTGGTTCAGGCTTTTAACCCAGGAGTTGGATTTTTTGTGTATTAATGTGCATGCTTGCTGTCTCTCTCTGTGTGTAGTGCACAGCCAAGTGGGGTCTGTCGATGTCTACCAGTCCACATACTGTGCTTACTTCAAAGTCAGTCTCAAGGTTCTCCTCCTATGGGAAGCTTTCCCTGGATTTCTTCACCTCCCCAGGGACCTTCTGTTTTTTAAGTGTCCTTCCATTTCACTTTTCCAATGATCCTCTTCTTACTTGATTTCAAAATGTCTGATACTTGTCCACAGAAAGATGACAGCAAAACTTTATAATCCACTGCACCCTTGAACTCCTTTGAACAAAACTTCACAGTTATCAAGTGCCTTGTAATAAACAAACCCAACACTTAGTGGCTTAAAGCACCAACTGTTTTTGTATTGCTCATGGATCTAGGGGGTGATGTGGTTTTTCTGCTGGGGCTCTGGGACAGTCACAATATCAAAAGGCCCTCATTCATACAGTTGTCATCTTGAAATTCTTGATAATTTCATCTTTAAGTTTGTAGTTGGTAGGTGAATAACAAGGTGACAATGGAGCAGATGCTGGTGTCTTGAAGCCTCCATTCCCTACTGCCCCAAGATAGCTTCCTGGCTGCTCTCTCCTGCTCTCTGACTCCTTGAGTCCCACATGGTGTTCCCCTCCCCACACCTGCCCCATGACCACTGCTGCTCTCTGCCCTGTTGCTGAGTCTGTCCCATACTCTGGCTGAGCTATGGATGAAGAGAGTATGCAGACACAGGCTTGCCTGTCAGCACAGCTAGGGAACCCCTGCCAGAGTCAACAGCAGCCACGATAAGCCAGCCATGCTCGCATTTATTTAGTACAAATTTAATGACAAAGGCCTACAGAAAATACCATTTGTGGGTAACTAATATTGTCAACCCCCCAAAGTAGAGAGCAGTCCTGCATGCGGTGATCAAAGGTCGTTTTTAGGACAACATGAGTAAACAAGCTATTTAGATAAACTCCTCTATATTCCTTTGTTATCTGCTCTTTGCTATTAGCTCAAAATAAGAGAATTAGGCCGCCTTCAGCCACAACTCTTTCCCAAAGCTTTTGAAAAATCTTCTGGCCTTCCAAGAAGGTTTACCTCTTTCCTATAATTTTTCCCACCACCCTGACCAATCTCCTACACCCTGTCACATCAGTGGGTGGAAGGCCAGGATTCTGCTACTGCCCATGGCCCCTGGCAGGAACCTGGGAGCAGATCAAGGTAAGAGGTACACAGTATATTGGGACATTCAGTAACTTGGAGTAGGGCAAGGGGGCTTCAGTCCCACCTGGGCTGGCAACATCATGGCATGTTTGATAGATGTCTTGTGACCACAACTAGTCAGGTTCTGAGCCAGCCCAGGCACAGAAGCATTGGACCTAAGGAAAGTGAGGCTGACTTCCCTGCCCCTGGTTGGGGTTCAAGTTTTTCTTTTGCACTAGACTTTGCAAATTATGTGGCTGGTACTGGGTGCTGGCCTCCTTCCAGGAGCTCAGCTGTGGCTGCTGGCTACAGTGGGGATGGGGAGGAATCTCTTTTTTATTCTCCATACAGACCTTCTGATGTTATAGCCGCTGAGGTCCAGAAAGACTGTACCAAGAAGCCAAAGAAGAAGCTGGAGATTTCTTAAGGATCATCCTCAAAAGTTACACAGCATCACCTTTGCCACATTTTATTCATCAAAATAATCACAAGGACAGCTCAGAACTAAGAAGAGAGGAAACATATTCTACCTCTTGAAGGGATTGCATCAAGAACAGGTAGAAGAGCATTTAGGACCCTTTCAAGTACTATATCGCCAAAAGCATCCAAAGAGTGTAATGTTTAAGAACATGCCCTTCAGAGTGAGTCAGTCAGACATGGGCTCAGATCTCTGCTCCACCACTACCTGGGAACTAAACTCTAGTTTCTCTGAGCTTAAGTTTCCTCATTTGTGAAATAAAGGTTGTTGTGATGGTTAAATAGGATATATACAGTGTTTGGCAAATATGCAATGTTCTGTGGGAGCTACTATTACAGGTGGAGTCACCTGTGGTTCTACAGGAGAGATGAAAGCTTCTATTGTGAAAAACTTTAATAACTATAAATTCATTATTCATTCCTTTGGTTAATGTGTTTAATAGTGCATGAAAGTCAAGTTGGCTATGGCTAAATACTTACTGAAGGGTGTGTTTGCTCTTAGGTACCCGAGAAGTGCTCGTACTATTAGAAAATACAAATAACTATGGTAAAAGCAACATTTTAACATGAAGCAATTTTTCAAAACCTGACCAATAGACAATTTTGATAGAGGGAAATAGAACATGAAGATGCCTTGTATCCATCTCAGAAACCAGGGCCCCACTGAATAAACAAAAGGAAAAACTGGGCACTGAGTACCCATTTCTCTTCCTGAAGAAGGGTGGTGATGAAATAGGCATTGGGCAAGCCATCGTTTGCTTAACTCAACGTAGTGCAACAGAAACTTCCTCAGTAAATGTTTTAGTTGATGTTTTATTATCTTCTATGTGCTCTCTGACATTATATGGAATGCAAACAGTTGTCGCTAAATCTGAAAATATCTGACTTTCAGCCTCTGCACAACCACGGCTTGCTTAATACCAAGAATTTATCTGTCCTCAGTGAACAACAAAAATATATTTTCTTCTAAGCCAAAAATCAAATTCTGATTCTTACTTTCATTCAAGTAAAAATAGTTATTGTGATGATAATAAAATTAATAAAACATCCCAGGGAATCTATCATTGTTATAAATGGAAATGAACCAATGAGGAAAAGGTGAAGAGAGACCCTTCTGGCTAAATTGACTGAAACATTCTGCAACAATGGAGAATAATAAAATACAATTAAGACTGAAAGTGACCTGAGGCTTTAAATCAGAGTATTTAATGGAACATGAAGACCAGATAAAGGTCAGCAACTCAGAAGTGACCTCCTGGTTATAATAGATAGATTAGAAAAGATCCCAAACCTCTTTAAATGTGTGTAACTTATCACTTGTGAAATGTGAATTGTTGCTTAATTTGCATTGAAATAAAATCAAATTTTTCATTTATTAAATTGACAAAGACTTTTACAAGGTAACACTGAGTACTGGCAAGGGCATAGTGAAGAAGGAAATGATACTGGTGAAGTTCACATTTCTGAAAAGTAGCCCAGAATTTATCAAGTAGCACATGAAAATTTATATCTTCTTATCCAGTGATTACTCTCCAGAGATTATCCTTCTAAAAGATCATCTTTTAAAAAATTAGAGCTATGAAAAAAGGTATGTGCAAAAAATGTTAAAGACAACAGGATTTTTTCTATCTTTCTATCAATGAATGAATCTATGTTGAAAAGGTGAGGCTGCTACAACAGTGAAACTTTCAGAGCAACGTAAATAGCCACAACAATAGGAGGATGGTTTAATTATGACACATCCCAGGAACAGTGTGTGCTGCCACTTAGAACTAGGTTTTAGAAGACCCTTAATAGCACAGGACAAATTTTTTCCAAAATGATATTTGGTTAAAAAAAGGCAGCCATAAAATTACAGAGCATTACTCTTTTCATTAAGGGCCTTTGACATGAAACAAGTGAAAGAGGGAGAAATGGAAGTTGGTAAAGAGCATGTAGATCTATCCAGAAATACCTCCTTCACTCTAAGCACCTCCAGGTAATATAGCTCAGCTCCAATGAGGAAAGGTACAGGCAATGGGGACCAAAGCTGACTTCAGGAGAAGCAGTGGGGTACAGAGGCTCTGCCGTTGCTGGTTGACTGAGATTGAAAACAAACTGTGGGATTAAGGGTCAGGGCCTTGAATAGCAATGCATCTAGAAGCCATGCTAGAAATCAAGGGACCTTTGTCTGTTTGTGCTTCTATAAAAAATACTAGAGACTGGGTAATTTATAACAAATATAAATTTATATCTCTGAGTTCTGGAGGCTGGAAGTTCAAGACCAAGGTACAGGCAGCTTTGGTGTCTGGTAAGAGCTCTGCTTCCAAGATGACGCCTTGTGGGATTCTCTAGAGGCAATAAGCACCGTGTCCTCACATGACAGAAGGGATGGGAAAATAAAAAGGAGCTTTGCCAGGCAGAGAAGCTGTGATGCTTGGACATTTTAATTTGAACCAGAGATGTGATTTTTCTGTATAAGTCAAGAGTCACATGTTTCAGAATTACCTAGCATGTAGTAGACACTCTTGTTTTCATTTACTGAAATACTGGGAACTAATGGAAGGATCATAATCTTCTTCATTAAGATTTAATGTTCTCCCCCACCCCAGTGATTCTACTCTTGCTCCATTCCACTCTTCATTCTATTTTCTCTTCTTCCGTTTCTTCAAAGCCACGGTTCTAGAATTTCAGGCTAAGAATCTCTCTTTTAAAAAGACCATACCAGATGGTTAACTTCTGTTATTTTGACAAGCTGGTAGGCAGAAGGGAGAGAATAGGGTGAGGAGAACATGAATAGCAGTGTCCTAGCACTTTGCAGATCTGCAGACTCAGCTGGACATGGATGGATCTAAGAGGATACAAAAGACAAAGCCTTTGGAGCTAAACTAGACCCATCTGATGTGTGTGGCACAAACCAAAGTGTCAGACTCAACAGTAAGCACTGAAAAAGAAATCCAGTCTGGTTCCCAAGAGTGTGATCCAGTCCTTGTTCTGGTTTTAACCTCAATGCGACCTAAAGTTTAGAGCACCATAAGGCATCACCAAAACATATGTCATTTCCAATATTCTAGAACCTGCTCTGGAGTTCAGCTTCCAGACATCGCCTTTACCTCAAACTAGATCACCAAGCTGCTGCACAAATCTAATGATGTGAAAGTTTCAGCTATATGTGAGACTCTAGCGTCTGGGTTCAGAGTCCCTCATAGTCACAGTGAAACGCAGCAAGGATATTGAAAGGGAAATATCTCTAAAATCCCAGTGTAGTGCTTAGGACCGCATCAAGTTAGAGTCCAAACTGACTCTAGTTACTTCTTCATCATTTTTATAATCTTTGGTAGTTATTTTAGTTATTTGTTACTTGTGTTTGTCTGTCCTCCCCAGTAGGGAGTAACCCAGAGGAAGTCAGGAACCATGTGTATCCTGTTCAGCATCGAATCCACAGTGCTTAGCACATAACAGACACTCCAGAGTTATTGGCTATTGAATGAATATATCATTCCCTCATTAACAGAAGTTGGGGCAAAACTAAGGGTAAAATTGTAGATGTATGGAAGATCACATGATATTATTTAACTATGTCATTATTCATTTAAGGTTTACACCATTACTACATCCAAGAGGACTTGAGCTCTCTCCTAGAGATGAAAACATAATTCTCATAACACATTTATTTGCAGGATGTAATATAGCATGTAAAGATGAAAATTTTAAGACATTATTTTATGAATATTTAACCAAGCAATGCTCTCATTTTTGCCAAAAATATGTGCAATTTGTATATATGATCCTGTAAGTCACTTTTCAGCTCATTTTGCTCAAGATTGATGCTGTTTGAGTTGCAATGATCTCATCTTTTCAAGATAAAATCTAGGTGACACATTTATTAGAGTGTTACAGGCTTTGTGTCAAAAATGCTGTATTCCAGAATTTTTATCTCCACGTATTTTTATAATTCACATGTGGAATTGAGAACTGACAGCACTTTATCTTTTAAATCCAACATTTTCTAATAGGCATTTGAGAAACATCAGATTTAACATGTTGGTTATAATGATGTTTGGTCTCTTGTGATCAATACTTAACACTTATTGAGTGTTCTGAATGCAGTGTTAATGTTCCCGGAGAACAAAAATACACTATCAAGAAATCTAGACACTTCTTATGAAATCTGCTGACCTATTCTGCAGATACTACTAACCCATTTTAAATGACTGAGAAACAAAAACTGGATTGCCAAATTTATATTTAGTTTAAAATCTATCAGTGGCCTTATCAAACAGAACTTCTGATAGAAATAGCTATTAATTACGGCATTCGGGTTTGGCCTTTGTCTGAGTCCCTCTTGTGCTACTATAACAGAATACCACAGACTGGATAATTTAAGAAGAACAGAAGGTTGAGAAGTCCAAAATCCAGATTTGGTGTCTGGTGAGGGCCCAGCCTCTGCTTCCAAGATGGCATGTTGAACACTGCATTCTCCAGAGAGACAAATGCCATTTCTCACATCACAGAAGAGTACAAGAGCAACAGGAGAACAAGTGGTAAACAAATTTCTCCATTTACAATGGCAATAATCCCACCTGTGAAGGTGGAACCCTCATTGCCTAATCATTTTTTAAAGGTCCCACCATGCTGTTACAATGGCAATTAAATTTCAACACGAGTTCAGGAAGAGGCAAACATTCCAGTCATGGCAGCCGTCTTTACAGACTGTGGTACTTCACCCCTCTAGGGGTGGACACACTTGGCAACAATTCTTTCTAGAAGTCTGGTATGGTCTGAATGTTTGTTTCTTATTTAAAATTTATATATTAAAATTTAATAGCTGTGTGATAGTATTAAGAAGTGGTGCCTTTAGGAGGGGATTAAGTCCTAAGGGTAGAGCTCTCATGAATGGGATTAGTGACCTTAGGAATAAAACTAGAGGAAACTATCTAGGTCTCTTTTTGTCTTTCTATCCCTTCCTCCATGTGAGGACATTGCATTTTTCCCCTCCAGAAGGTGTAGTAACAATGCACCATCTTGGAATTAGAGACCAAGCCTTCATCAGACACCAAAATCACCAGCACCGTATTTTGAACTTCCAGACTTCAGTACCGTGAGACATACATTTGTGTTCTTTGTAAATTATCCAGTCTCAGGCATTTTGTTGTAGCAGCACAACTGGGCTAAGACAGAAATTAGTACAGAGAGTAGGGTGTTGGTACAACAAATACCTAAAAATGTAGATGTGACTTTGAAACCGGGTAATCAGTAGAGGCTGAACCATAAAGATATGTGTTATTTTGTTATAGTGGCACAGATGGATTAAGACACTACTGCTTTCATATTTTTCTTTTTCTTGTGAAACCCCCAACACTTTTTAGCATTGACTTCAGTATCAGCATAAAAGTTACTTTCTACAAAAACATTTCTGGGTCCTTGCTTCCCACCCCCAGAATCCCACATGTATATTTCCTCAGATGTGCTCTGTAGTGTATTTTTTTCCTAGCAAAGCACCTATTACACTTATTTTTATTCATATTTAACTGACTCTTTTGCATTGTTGGACTGTTGTGTCATAAAAGCAGAGACCAAATCAATCCTGCACATTTTTGTCACTGTTACATCAAACATGAGGAAATTTAGACCATCTTTGTCAAATGGATTAAAAAATGATTGATTGAATGAATTCCTTAATGAATAAAGAGTTTGCCTCCACCTCTAAGAAAAGCATGTAATACACAATGTCCTAGTATCCTTGCATGCTGTGCCATGCTGCATTACTGATTACTGCAGTCTCTTTTGGGAGTCTAGAACTTCTGTTTCAAAGCATACAGTACAGGGTAGCGGAAGCCAGCTCCTGCCTTCATCCCTGTTGCTGGGAAATACCTCAGGAAATACTCCAGGCCTCAGAATGAGCCATTCACACATTATCCTCAATCCAACCCAAATACACTTTACCTCAGAGAAATTTCTCCAAGTGTTTTCAAATCATTGATCAGTTTGCTTAGTGACTAATGCTGTATAACTTTAAGGCTTTCTATATGTTTTTATGGATATATCAAAGCAAAGTTAAAGATGGAACAGAAAATAAGGTGCTTTCTTTGGCCTTAGCTGGTCTGCTTTGAAATATTCTCTACCTTACTAGAGAAATAACATGTAATGTAGGAAATTCACCATCTCTCTCTTGTGAGAGCAATGTCTCTAACAATTTTATTTGTTTCTATCTTGTCTTTCTTCTCTTTATAATTAGTTTTTGAATAGATTAATAAAGACTAAAGATTCAATGTGTCCCTCGCCTTTACCTGGGCGAGTCTTTCTGTCCGTTTTTCTCTCTCTCTTCTTGCCTTTGTCTGTATACTGTCTTTGTGCTGAAGTAATGGTGAGAATTATATGGGTCTCCCTGGCTTTTTGCCTAGAAGAGAACAATTTACAGATTGAATTTACTTGAAAAAAAAATCTTATCTGCACAGAAGTTATTGACCATGCTACTGTACTTCCTATGGTATGATCAAAAAGCTCCAATGGCTGCAGAGGCCTTGGGCTTTGCTGCTTAACCATTTCATGCACAGCTCATGTAGATTGTATATACACCTTAATGCTGACTGTCCCTAAACTTCATTCTGAATAGCATTAAGGAAGGTTTTAAGGTTGTAAACTAAATGCAACTTACTCAAAATTTTTGCTTACTTGAAGCCCTTAATTTGTTTAAAATATTTTTAGCTAAATATTATGTGTCAGACACTGAATCCTAGAATTACAAAGACCAATAAGAAGGAAATTACAGGCTAATGCAGAAGATGGAAAAGAACCAATGAAAACGCAAAAAATTATAAGACTTGGGACATGTAACTCAGTATGGACATTTCTCTAAAGAGTATTGATGAGTTTTTGGTCTTTGCTTTATTTTTTAATTACCTTAACCATTTTTAAATGTACAGTTGAATGGTTTTCAGTATATTCAAATCAAAGAGTATTGTTCTGAGAAAAGAGTAAGAGAAACTGATATCGTTTTTGGACATGCTTAGGACACCAAGTTTGGTGATGTGGGCATATTTGCTTTGAACGATGTCTGCCTGACTCTTAGGCATTTATTCTTTTTGCCATTTTGTGCTATGAAAAATAACTTTTAGATCTAGTAAAAGAGATATGTTTACTAATCTCCGAATTTCACAATTCCAGTCCCATAACTCTGATCACGCATTTCTCTTTGTCCAAAATGCCTTTCCCTTTTTTCCCACATATTCACAGCTGTGTCAACCTTCCCCTCAAGGCACAAAGCAAGCCCCCACTGAAACCTGCTTTCTTAGATACTCAAACCACCTACTTCCAGAAATGCTTCACATACCTGACACCCATACCACTTGTTTGGAACTTAGTATATGCTACCTTGGAATGTTATATAATAGACCCATATAATTCTCACCATTACTTCAGCAAAAAGACAGAGTGCATAGATGAAGGCAAGCAGAGAGAGAGAGAGGGAAACAAACAGAAAGACTGACACATTATATTAATATTTTAAATATACATATTAATGTTTAATGTATGTATCTTATCTAACCACCTAAGTTACAAACCTCTCAAGGGATGGGACTTGCTTTGTTAATAAAGCACATATGCATTTAAAATTCATACAGATATTATTTTTCTAATTTTATGACAGAAATACTGAGATTGAAGAGAATAAGCGGTCTGCTAGAGGCAGAGCCAAGACCACTGCAATTTCCAAGGAGGTGCCACATGGCATAGTGGAGTGAATATGGGCTTCTACAGATACAGAACTTTCTATTCCAGCTCCGGCAAGTGCCATCTGAGTGGTTTGGGCAAGTTATCTAACATCTCAGAGCTACAGTTATTTCATCCATGTCATCTGAAGATAATGTCTACTTTGTAGAGTTGTTGGAAAGGCTCAATGAAATGAATAGTGCTCAGCGAGACCCTAATAGGGCCTCAATAAATCGTGGCTATCACTGCTAATCTTACTCCTCCTCCTCCTCCTACTATACTGCTATACTGATCTCACAGGCTTCTATGCTTATTAAATGTCCCTAGTGCCCAACGTAAGTACCTAGCGCACGGTGGTTCTCAGTAATGGATGTTGCTTTTGGTATCTACACACTTATCTATAAGTCAGGCTGATATCCAGGCGGTGTATGTCAGCTATTTCAGCAAAATTACCAATTCTTTATAGCTGATGCCTATTCTGACTGGGCCAGTGTCTGTTTTGATTGATCAGTTCCTGCCCTATGTGTTACAAAATGTTTGACACAACGCCTCTGCCCCTAAGTATTGTGGCAGCATTGTTTAAGTATTTTAGCCAGTGTGGGTAACTGCCCAAGACCAGTGGTTCTACCTTTCTCCATAGCCTAACACCAGCCAGAGAAAAGCCACCCACACCAATAATTAGTAGGGTAACATGGTTTCAAAGGCTGTTCACGAGCTGTATAACATTACCCATTTAGAGCCAACCTTGGGTTCTCTGCAAATACTTATCAGGAAGCTGGATATCAGGAAGATAGTTTGAAGTTGGGTTTAATCAACCACCAGCTACAGAATTGATTTCCTTATCACTGTGGTTCAGGAATTCGTATTTGGCTGCATTTCTGACAGGTCAGACATTTTCTATCTGCCATTTAATTTAATTTAATTTATGATCCTTTCTCAGTAATTGTGATTCCAGGCTAATATATGCTTTGAGAAGAGGTGCAGTGTCACTAGTGGACTGCTCAATCATCTCAGATAGAGCTGCTCTTCAGATCTCAGGGCATTTTGCATTGTACCCTTGATCTTAACGCAACTAGGTAGGTTCTCTGAACTAGTGGGCATAAGCAAAGCTCCACTAAACATCTGGAGGCTATGAAAACCTAAAACCACTGAGCCAGATAAGACTGTTAATCTGCATTGTCATTATTCTTTTGAGTAAGCCTGTGTGCACCAATGGAGCAAGTGTAAATGCACGCAGAGGCTTTTCTCAGTGCCTCTGCCTCTGGTGCCAGGGAACTGTTCCTGGCGGTAGCAGCCCCTTTCAACCTCTTTGTAGCATTCCTCTGACAAAGAAGGTGCTGTCAAAATCCAAGCCGAAAGCATGTGCTGCTTGGAGGAGCAGTAACAGTGACTAAGGGGCATAAAACGCAAGCGTGCACTTGTAATGAAATTGCCCTGACTTACCGCCTGGTTAGTGTCTGTGATTGCCATCGTACGCCTCCGTGATCGGCCTCAGCATAATGAAAAATAGCAACAAACCTTAGCTTTTCACATGGCTTATATTAGGAGTAGATAGAAGCGCGTTCAAGGCTAAGGTGGTAATGGAGAGGAATCCATGATGCAGAGAATAGCAATTGATGCTTATTCATGGATAAAGGAGGGCTTCTCTGGGTGAAAGATATATCAACTGGAAGACTCCCTACACACAGGTCTTAGTGATTTAATGTCTCTGCTCAAATGTAAAAGATGTACTGTGTTTCTGAGTATCCCATATTTCTGAGAGATTATATCGTTTTCTTTAAGAAGTAATATAGTTTTACTGCAGGTGGGAGTCAAGAAAGGTTTAAGTTTTCTGGAATAGAATTAGACCACACATACACACACACACCCCGGGAAGTAGGAAGGCCACTTCTTGTTATTTATCCTAAGGAAATACTCACGGATACATGCAAAGGTTTACTGTAAGGCTGTTCACTGCTTACCATAGACCACCCAGATGTCTAACAGTAGGAAATTAGTTTAAAAAATCTTGGCACTTCCACATAATGGAATATCATGTAGCAACAGAAATACTTGTAAAAAATCTTTGGTAAAAAGAAAAATGTTCCTAATATTTTTAAACATATGTATATACATATATATATACATAGTAGATGATAAAGCTGGAAGAATATACATAAAACATGAACAATGATTTTGGGCAGTAGATTTGGTTGCTCATTTCGTTTTTGTGGGTTTTTTTTTTGCTTAATTATAAAAGAAATGCATTATTGCTAAATAAGAAAACTTTCTTGTTCATTTATAGAAAAAAAGGAAATATAATAACTATAAAAATAGGAGTGTGAATCAGTTGTGAACATATATAATTATACTCTTAGAGCTACATACTTGTCTCTATATATAACTATGATTTTATGTTAATATGTGGTATAGGTTTAAAATCCAATTTTATCTGAGGTTATTTTTTTTTAGGCTGTGCACAGAAAAAAGTTATCAGAGCCACATAAGAACGCCATTCATTTAGATTTCTTTTTTTTTTTTTTAATCATTTTTGCTCCTACCATAATGGATAACTTACCACTTCCCAAACACATTCTGTATATTCCCATCTTGCAAGCTATTTTTTCTCCTCGGAATACCTTGTCTCATATATCCTTGCAAGGCCCAAGTCAAACCTTACTGTGTGAGGGTTGCTCTAATTCTCCTAACTCAGAAATAAATTTTAATTCTCATCTCTCTAGACTTTTGATATTTTTCATCTTAAGTGTTATGTGTATACCTTCTCTTCTCTAATAGAGTATAAGCTTATGGAAGGCAGAGATTTTATGAATCTTTGCATTATCTAAAAATGGGAGACATTGACAAAATAGGTACTTTAATAGTTACTGAATATATAATTAAGTTCACCTAATTTTCAGAATATATAGATAGGCATGTCTGACCGTTTGCTTGAAAATCTGACCAATTTTAGGACTGATCTGAATGTGAAACCAAAATGAGATACAAACTTCTATTTTGTGATTTAAAAAAATTATTAGTACTCATTTTTTGAAACCAGTCCTGACGTAGTATATAACTCAGTGAGTATTTATGTAAAACAAGTACTGCAAGGGAGGTGTTCTGAAGTACTATAACAACCACATTTTATATTCCTTTCCAGGAGAATCTTATTTGTAGGGATTTGCAACAGTAAAGGCCAGGAAAATGGCAGCTGAAAATGGCAGTCTTTTGACACTTGCTCCTGAACAATCCCTCCCTTTCCTTACTCCCACAAGGTCCATGCTGAGAACTTCTGAAATGACGCCTTGGGTTGGAAGCACTTTGCATACTATAAAGGGCAAGGCAAATGTTAGTTATAATTATTACTATTCTGAGAATGCTTCTGCAAAATGCTTGTGGCATGAAATCTTCTAATTTGAGAAGGTGAGTTTGGTATGCCTGAGTTGATGCTGCCCTCCTTGTTTTCCTTTTGTATTCAAGAACAGACTGCAGGGACCTGCCCTCTGTGGCAAATGACTTGTTTTGTAAATGTCAATGATTCAAAAATGTTTCTAAGAGAGATTCTCACCACATACAAATCAGAGGCTCCGCCAAAATACGATGATAACTTGAGGCCAATACTCAAGTGACTTTTACGTTAGAACTTTCACTCTGACCTAACATTTCAAAGAGGGCTTCCAAATGATGAACTGACACCCCTTTCCAGAGTTCTCAGTTGCTCCTCAGAATAAAGCAAACTCTCATTAGAGCTTGCAATGGGCAAACATTTTAGTAGCTATGTTTACATTTGCTCAAGCTATTGTTCCATAGAGCTGATTCACATGTGGTTCTGTTTGCAGACAGTTCTTAAGTCCTTGGTTCTAAATTTAGCTTTAATCCCTTTGGGAATGAGTTCTGTTTATGGTTCACAATGTGACTTCCTAGTTTGAGGGGGGAGGGGAACGTAAGCAAATCCTCTAAGATTTATAGTAAAGCACTTTCTATCTTGTAAGCTTTCTTAAAAATTCCTAGAGCCTGATTAAGCTGCCTGCTTCAGCATGAAGCCATGTAGGGGAAGCCAGAGGTGATAGAATTTGAAAACCCCTCCACAGTATAAATCAAAAGAAAGAGAGGGCAAAGAAAGAGATTTATGGCTTCTATAGCTGTCAGAGGCTGTGGAAATAAAGGAGTATTTTAACAACGGTGTGTTTTAACAACAAACAAAAAAACAGTGTGTTTTAACAACAAACAAAATCTGAAGCAAATTCAGTCATTTAGTTACTCACTCAGCTCACCTAGTTTTGAGAAACTGAATACAGACCACTACAGCCATAGGATGCTCATTATCCTGTACCTTTCTGCTCTACCTCCCTGATCAATGCATACTCACAAATATTACTGTGGGCTTTTGCTTTGGAGTATTACCAGAAAACACAAAATGTCCAGCATTATAGAAACTGGTGTTGTCCAAGCCTTGGGACCATCTCCCACTATGAGAAGATCCAATGACCAGTGGAATCAGAGACTGACTAAATTCATCCCAATAGATAGTTTAGGGTTCATGTTTAGGAGACAGCCTAGAAAATAGCTACAGCTGCTCCTGCCTGTGCCTGTTTCAAAACTTGCATGGTTGACTTGCTGCCATAGCCTTAATCGCTTCAATGAAAAGTGCTATTTATTAAATTTTTTGAATCCTTAGCTCTATCTCTACTACATCCGTCTTTTTGTTATATATTATAAGGGGTTTTACATAAATAATAATGAAACATCAGTGAATCTCAGATAGGGTGACCATACATCCTAACTTCCAACCAGGACTTTTTTGAGAGCAAAAGACTTGCTATTAATTATTTCTCAAGGGAAACACATAAACTAGCACTGTCCATGAAATCTCGGTTTGATTTACTTTGTCTCTCTTCCTTTCTCCTTCCTTATGAAAAAAAAAAATTGTGAAAGGCTTTGAAATGAGACAGAAAGATATATATATATATATATATATATATATACACACAGATGTGTGTGTGTGTGTATCTGTTGTATATCTCAGTGAAATAACTAACAGCAGTGGAGATGATTCTTGTCTATAGAGATACAAATAAATTGTATCTAGTGGAAATGTAATTGATTTTTCCCTCTCTCTCTCTCTCCAATAAGCCAATTTTGCAACTGTTTATTAAATTCATTTCAGCATTATTTATAAATTATGTATGTGCACTACTTTGAATTCATCTTTGAACAGGTTGTAACTTCTGACTGGGTCCCCATTAATACATGAACTAAAATCTTTGACATGTACTTGGCATGTGTTGACATTTATAGGACTTACCCTGTAAAAATTTCCTAATATTCAAAGTTTATTTATAGTCTTCTTTTTTTTTTTCCTTAGGTTATCCAGGGCCAACATTCTCCATTCCTCCATAGAGCGGTCCCTCTGTGGCTGAAGAGATTGCACCTTCTGAAGTCATTCAAGCACACATTTTATACGTACTGCATGTTTCCTAGGTCCCAAGGGTTGACATGATACTATGTAGGGAAAAGACTGTGAAGAAGCAAGAGTGGAAGCAGGGAGACCATTCAGGAGTCCCTTGTCCCGGTGGCAGATGAAGGGGCGTGAACTGGAATTAACTTGCTCTGACTATAAATAGAGGGAACCATGAAGGAGGAGCTGATAGGATTTTACCAAAGGAGTGGGTACTGGGTAAAAGAAAAGCAAGAAGCCGAGCCCCCACTTTGGGGTATGATTAACAGGGTAGTTGGTGGTACCAATTTCTAGAGGTTGGAAAGACGGGTTAAGGATTGATCTGAAACACTCAATCCCCTAGTTGCTGAGCATGGTGACAACGGGTAGCTTGCAGCTGAGTTCTTCCTGATAACTGACGTCAGCTGACCAAGGTCACACCCTCTTCTTTATCTAAGGACTAGGTGATAGGGGGATGAAGTATCACCTCATTGTCTCAACTTGATACAACTCTGCATGCCGTCCCAGCTCTGGGCAGCTCTCTGGAATAACCTGAAACGTTTGTTGTGATGGTAGCAGCAACTTCTCCCTGGGCGTAATCCTGCTGCCTGCACCCTGGAGCAATTTCCAATAAACTTCCTACCTGCAAATCTCAATCTCATGGGCTACTTTCTAGGAGCTCAATCTACAACACGGAGCTGCAGTTAAAGAATTGGGAATCCTCCCACACATTTTTCACACTCCTGTAAGCGGGTGTCTAAAGTAGACGCTTGACACCAGATCCTTACTGATGATTCTCCTGCCTACCACATCCCCACCCCACCCACCCCCCAAAAAAGAAAAAGCAAATTAATGGCTCTATTGTCCGTGGCTAGTCTCTATCAGGACATCTTGGATCATCGCCTCTATATGTTTGGCCTCTTCTTTTTACTACCTCACCGTAACTTCCACCATAACTTATGTTTTGAATTATAGCACCTAGTCCCTGTTTAATGGAAACTGTACATTTTCATAACTCTCTCTTCTGATAAAAGTTCCTGATAACTCTCCTTCTACCTAACCTTCTTCTCTTAGTGGTGAAACTACCTATTACCCCAAAACCTAGTTCAACACCATACTCCAAAATCTATCAATTTTTCTTGAAATCTTCCCCCAAGTTTTCCAAAAGGACATGCCTCCTCTCTCTGTCCTTATAGCATTCTCTGTTATATTTTATTTTTATGTGTCCGTTTGCCCAATTATGCCATGAATTTCTTAGAGATGAAGAATGCCTAGCTAGCACAAAGCCAAGAGCATAGTAGGATTAAGACCTACTTCTTGATCATCAGATGAGCCCTTGTTAAGCTATTCATTCTTGTACGACCCCCCAAATGTACGACCCCTTCTGTTGTCCTTTCCCAGTTGTCTAGTCCCAAGTAACACTCTGAGAGCCGAAGGCCGAGTCCAGTTTTATTGGGATCTATGGGCAACTCAAGCAGGCGGAGAGAGGGAGAAAGGGAGAGCTGTGCCCAGCGGCTGGGGCTGGGCGATTTTATAGGGATGGGGAGGCCTGCAGCTGAGGTGGCGGTGAGTGGTTGGTTGGTGAATGATCAGGATGGGTGGAGAGGGGAGCTGTGTCGCATGGGGACTGGTTCAGCTTTGGCGGGCTGGAGCTGTGTTGCATGGGGATTGGCTCAGCTTTGGCGGACTAAGGCTGGGCCATGATTGGTTGCTCGGTGTTACCAGGCAGACTGAGGTCTGTAGGCGGTCTCCCAGATGTGGAGATCAAGGGGGAGGGGAGAGGTAGGGGTTTTTCTACCAAACAATGTGTATATTTCCTTTTTTCATCTCAGTTTCTTTTCTAAATCATGACTTGATATAAAATTTTGCCAAATACCTTGTCAGCACCTATGGAGATTTTATTATAGTTTCCCTTTTAATCTATTAATACAAAACATTATTGTTGCATCACTGGAATAAACTCTACTTGGTCAGGAAGATGAATTCTCTTCATGAACTGTTAGATTTTTTTCTAATAATATATTGTTTGGGATTTATTTCAATATTTCCAAGAGAGGTTGATCTGTACTGTTCTTTTTATGCATTTTAAGTCTTTAATGTGATATGTTTGCTTCATAAAACATAGTTTAGATATATTAATTTTTACTATTCTCAAATGCTATCCTGTAGTCCATTTTTCCATGGGTGTTGGAGGAAACTAAAAGGTATTTTCTCTGTTTTTAAGGTATGGAGTTTAATATATATGAATGAGATCCACCCCAAACAGGTTTCAACAAGCTTACATCATTAACCAATTGTTAGTAATTTCTTGCTTACTCTTCTAGAAAAAAATATTTGTATATAAAGAAAAAAATTAATATATACATTTTCAATGGTGGCATGCCATTTAAACTCTTTTGTGCCTAGATTTCTTATTTTATAGTATACCTTGGAAATATTTTTATTTATATACCAAAATTTTGCCCTAATATTTTTCCTGAAATTTTATATGACATCTGCATGACATCCAGAGTATGAATGTGCTTTATTTACTTAAACTGCCCCTTATTTATGGGCTTTTATATTTTCTCACCATGTTTATCTGTTAGAAATAATGCTATAATAAACAACCAAAACCACATTTGCCAAAATTATAACAGTGAGAAAATTATGACAGTGAAAGAGATATGACCTATCCAGCTGCATCTTGCCTTTAACCTCCAAACTGCCCTTGGTCATTCCTGGATGTGGGCCAAGTTAACTTTGGGAGAAACTTAGTTCATAATTTAATTGCTAATAGCCCCTTCCAAAACTAAGCTGCCTTTGTGAGATTAATAAAAGGCCATGATTAGGAGGATAAGAGGGGCCTGAATTCTGCTAAGTTGTAGGTGTAGTTAAATGATCACCAGCCATTATTCCAGAGGTCACAAGATTTTTAACTTCCCTAATTACCAGAACCTAAGATCAGTCTTTTGAGATGTCTTTTCAAGCTTTTGCATTTCTGACAATTGATGGCCCCACCCAGACCAGCAACTCCTCTGTTAACTCCACCCAGAATTGGACTCAGTGCACCATTTTCTACATCCCTGTGATTGTAGCCCCAAGCAATCTGCAACATCCTTTCCCTAGCACCCTGCCTACCAAACTATCCTTGAAAAATGCTGGCTTCTGTATTTTGGGGGAGGCTGATTTGAGTAATAATAAAACTCTGGTCTCCTGTTTAGCTGGCTCTACTTGTAGTAAACTCTTTCTCTGTCACAATTCCCCTGTCTTGATAAATTGGCCTTATCTGGGCAGTGGGCAAAATGAACTCATTGAGTGATTACATCACTTTATACAAACATCTTGTGTGCAGGTATATTTAAGGATAAATTACTAACAGTAAATGCTATGTCAAATGGCATGAACATTTGAAATTATAATGCATTCTCATAAATGTAAAACCTAAAAAGTATTGCCAGAATTTATAACCCCTTGCCAGTAGCTTAAAAAAATACAGATCTTTTGTTATGCTGAGCAAGGTGAATCAGATTGAAGAAACCTACTGATCAGCACAAAAAGGATGAAAAGACTTAGAAAAGAAGATCCTAGGTAAGGGAAGAAAAGAACAGCAAATACAGGAAAGAGAAGTAACTTGAAGGGAAATAAGACAGAAGAGACTATGAGTCAGGACAAAAGAGAAAAGGAGTATCAGCTGCCATAGGAATTTAGATGCTGGGGAGAGAGGAAGCTATTTAGACAATCTGAGGGGAAGTTTGGTGTCTGATATGAAATATAAACCACCCCCTCCATCTAGCCATGAAACCTTATGTATTTTTTAAATGTATATTATTGGTCATCATTTGCACGATGGATTCATCTGTCTTTTAGGAGGTTCGTAAAACTTAGCAGTTGTTTTTAAGTGAGAGCCAGGCCAATCTAAAGAGGTTCTGTTGCATTTGGAATGAAAATTGTGTGTGTGTGTGTGTGTGTGTGCACGCGTGCGCGCATGCACCTGCTGGGGGAAGTATGTGTGTATATTTATGTAGATGTGTCTACACATTTATATCCAATTATTAGTTTAGAATTTAATATTAAAATTATCTCTTAGAGCAGATAGCTTTTGTTGCTTAGCAGAATCATCTCTTGGTCTTTTGGTTACTAAAAATATGCCAAAACACGTAGTCCACACATGCAGGAGAATAACAAAGAAATAACTTACTCAGTATGAGACAATAGAAAGTTTGAATGTTTGGCAGCCAGAGATGGAAAATGCAGTTAGAAGGAGGGATTAGAAGTGAGAGAGATAAGGGGAGGTAAGAGAGGAGTAGAAAGCCAAAAGATACAGAAGGCTGGGATCTGAAAACAGAGACTCCACAAGACATTCCTCATAGAAGGTATTGTCAAGAGACTTTTAAGGATTTGGAAGCCTTATGATATTCAATTTTAAGTTTTTGTTATTTTCTGTTTTGATGTGCTGAATATCTCCTTAACTCTCCATCCCCACTTACCTAACTTATATCCTTGATAAAAATCTGTTTTGATATTGAGGAATATTGGAGGAAATAAAGATCTAAACTTGGAGCAGGGTCTACCAAGGTGCAATACGATACAATACAAGGTACGGTATGCAGGAGTTGAGAAGAATCAGAGCCAGAAATGACTAGGAGACGTAAGTCCTGTTGGTGCTCAGAAAACATTACCCTGAAATTTACACTTTGACATGAGGAAGCCCCAAGGTCTCTCTGACCTTTCCCACATCCCTTCTCTCAATCTTTTGTCTCCCCTAAAGCACAGGATGAAACTATTCTATCAAATTTCTCTGCAAAAGAGGAATATAATTGCTGTCCCTGAAATTCCATTATCCAAAGAAGATTAAAGCTTATCACAGATGAAGACACTGAAAAATATACACCAAACCTAGAGCTCAGACAGACTTTGTCCCAAACCGATGTCTGCTCTTTGTCCTATTCAATTGTGAAAGAAAATCATTTGCTAACTGTTGTCAAAGCATTAGGCCCATTCCCCCACCCCCTGCAAAAATCATTTACCATTCTTCAATTTACCACATTCCCCCCATCTCCTTTCCCTGTATGAAGAAGGGTACATCAGTATTAGTACCCCATTTGGTTATAGGGTAACCATTCTTCTGGGACTCCCCTGTTCTATGCATATTAAAGTACATTTGTATGCCTTCTTCCTCTATTAATCCACCTTTTGTCAGTTCATTTTCAGGGAGTCTTCAGAGGGTAAGGGGAAGCATTCCTTCTCTGTCTGTACAGACCTCCATTAAGAATCCTCAAATATATTAGCAGGGGAATGTCAGACTTCCCATGAGGTCTAGATGAAGACACAAGCAAATTGTAACAAAGATTTAGGTTGCATATTTTATAAAGGGTGTTTTGAGAAAAGGAGGGGTCTTTAAAGTTCATAGTTTTCTTATTCTGATTCTCTGAGACTACATTTGAGTTTTTGCTGGACTTTTCTTCACATGTGGTATCTTTTGATTAACCTAGTATTTATCATTCGATGAGCACGCAGTATTAACTGATGATAATAATGAAGATGATGGTGGTGGCAGCTATGATGAAAATGGGGCTAAAACACCTAATTAAGGAGGAGTATTGCTGTTGTTACAGATAAGAAACACTTGCAGAGTAAGGATTCCTACTTGGTATATGATAGCATCCTCTCAGGAGATAAACATACACAAAAGAGGTATAAATCATCATCTGGGTCTCTTATCTGCGACTGCCCATCAGGACTGAAGAAAGAATATCAGCTTAATTTACCAATCACACTTATTTAAAGTAGCCACTTTAAATAATATTCAAGTCCAGATTAAAAGCCAAAGGCTTCTATTTACTCCATAAAGAAACTCCACATCCTAATTTATTTTTCTCTCATGTTCAAATTGGACATTCCATGGAAGCATATATTTGATTTGTGGTTTACACTTGAATTGTAGTTATGTTTGATTTTCACAATGAATAATAATTTTTTTCCTCAAGGGTAATCTATTATGTCAGGGGGATGGAAGGGAAAGCTGGCAAATTACTATGTGCCCCAGTATCCCACAGAGCCTTAATCCAGTCCTAGTGGCTGTTGGCTAACTGTACTTTGTAATATTATGAAACTCGGCATAAGATACTGCATCATTAGTGTCATGTGCCAAACCCATAACTGTGATTATAAGCATTCACAGATTTACCTTTGCCATGTGAAGTCAAAGAGAAGCAAAGTCCATGACTAATTCTCTCACGAATTTGGCTTAGAATTTCAGTATTTCAGGGCACAAAACACAGACTATTGCCAAGTCGTGGCATGAAGAAGGACATGTGGCCATGTGTCATTTTGTGGTTATAAGAATTGTGTGGTTAAATTGAAAGGCCCTTTTCTTAAATCTCAGTGCTGTTATGCTCTGTGGAAGCCAAGTCTTAGCTAGCCAGTCAGTCAAATGGTATTACAAACTCAGACTATATCTAATTTGCCCTATTTCAAGAGCGAACCAGTTTTGAACAAGTCTGATTTTATTTTGAATTTTACTGTGCCTGCAAATCTTTTCCTGTAATTAGAAAGGAAAGTTCTAGCATGGGAGACCTGGGGAGAGGTTGAATTTGGCTGGCATCTGGTGTTCTATACACAGCTAGCTTAGGGTTTGTTGCAAAATATGCTCTGTTGTCTGAACTGCTGGCTGGTTCTACTCTTTCAGCACCAAGGGAGAGTTGCTCAGGGATTTCCTTTCTGCCAACTGGGTCCTCTCACAGGAAGGTTTTGTTTAGCTGAGCTCCTTAAAACAAAATCACATCAGTATTAATATCAATTCCTAAAAACGAAAACAAAACCAGGAAAATGTTATGAGTATGAATGTTCATCTACAACATTTATGTTAGAAGCAGGGAAGCTGGAGCAGAGTAGGATACTAAGAAAGGTTTCAGGAAAAGATGAAAGGTGAATTATTTTATGATGATAGCCACTGGACTCACAGTTCCATTATGTAATTATAACTACTGGGCTGGTTGCCAACCCTCAGAGAAAGCCAACAATAAGACCAGCAGGTCTAGACTTGGTCTGAAAGTCACAAGATCAGAAATGAGAAACTAAATGTAGTGGTTAAGAGCATGGAGTCTAGAGTCAGACAGATTTGGGTTTATGTCCTGAATATACCATTCACTAGTTCTGTGACAATGGGAATGCCAATTAACCTCTCTAAGCCTCATTTTGCTTCAGTTCCTCAACTGTAAAATTAAAATACTACTATTGATCTCATTTATTAGTTGACTTTTTAAGTAGAACTATTCATTTATATGAGTGTAAACTTGTGGATTCCTATTTTGTTACCATGGTTATCATCTGTTACTATAAATATTTCTTTTAATTATCAGATTGTCCCAGATTTGTCCAGTGAGAACTCCTAAAAGCTCATTTTTTAAAGCACTTTCTTACCTTCTGGCACAGGAAATTATTTTAGTCCATCTTATATCTCCCCACCTATACCCTGAAATCAGCCATTTTTCAAAAAGCCCTGGTTCCTTTAGTGGAGAATATCAAATAGAAACCAATAGCTGGATGATACACATATTTATTGCTACTGGGATTTCACTGCTCTTAGTCTATCTTAGTGGACAGTAACAAATATTACATATATATATGAGATATAATAATACATGTATATTTATATAATTTATAAAATATATGTAATATATAACTATTATATATAGAGAGGGAGAGACTAGAATAAAACTAAGTTAAAATGTATACTACGTAAATATGTTATACTAATATATAATTTAAATTATGTAATATACATATATAAATAATACATGTATTTTATACTAACTTCTTCAATTTTATTATGAAGCTACAGGATTTTTATTTTTGTATTTCGCATCTCTGAGAGTGAGAACCCTGACTCCTAATATGTTGGATATCATGTGGCAAACTTCTGATTGTACTGAGTGCTTTCTTGCTTTAATGGCCTCCTTGTATCCACATTTGTTGCCATCAAGCTGCCTTCTCTTCTATCTTGAGCCTGCCTAATAGAATTCTAATGAAGGAAGGAAGGAAGAAAAGAGGAAAGGTAGGAAGAAAAGAGGAAAGGTAGGAAGAAGCAATGACAGAAGAAAAAATGTGTTAAGTAGGATTCAGTATGCTGTCACAAATGTTTGAACTGGGAGGAGGGATGCATAGTAATGATTTCGTTCTTATTAATATGAAATGGCCAAGTCTCCAGCTTTTAACTGAATAAAGAAAAAACATGATAAAGATTGTACAAAAAGGACACAAAAGTAAAGAAAGACTTAGACACAGAGACAGAAACAAAGAGAGAGAGACATAAAGCGAAATAGAAAAAGCTACTGAGAGCCAATATTTTAGACTTGGCTTTACCAGGAGTGTGTACTGAAAACAGAAATAAATGAAGGAAAACCAAAATAGAAACTTTCACTTGTATAGCCAATAGAGAATGGTTGAGTTGGTCGATGACACAGTGTATTTATTAAAGGAACATATGTAAGTGTTAAACCTTAAAAACCTCGAAAGATTAGTAGCTATTAAATAAAAAATTAGTAGAACTAAAAAGGTGAAAAGAAAATATCAAGATGAAAATGCAGAGACACAGATAAATGGAAAATACAGAAGACCAGGTAGAAGTATAAAAGATACAACTAAAGGTCAAATACTCATATGATCAAAGTCCCATAAGACCGTAAGAGAGAATGAAAGAGAAGACTATTGAAAAAAGTGTGGTTAAGAACCTTCCAGAACTGATGATAAAAAAATCAATTCACAGTTCAAGAATCCCAGTGGATCTCAAGTAAGGCAAAATGAAAAAAATTTACAGAGAAAAACATTATAGTAAAATAGTAGAACCAAAGAGAAAATGTTAAAAGCAAGTAGGAGGAGAAAAATAATATATCTGCTGAAGTTCACCAACCAAATTGATAGCATATAATTTAAGAGTAGCAATGAAAGTCAGATGACAACAGCAGAATATCATCTTCAATATATTAAGGAAAAAACACCACACTTGTATTAATCTTCAAGCATGAAGATGAAATACACACACACATACAAATACATAAATAATTGAGTTCACTATTGCTGACCTGCAATTAATAAATTCCAAAGGGTTTTCTTCAAGTGAAAGGAAAATTGTGCTAGAGGGAAATAGAAGCAAGGTCATAAATACAGATATGAATGAGGAGAAAATGAAATATGTGTACATCATAAGTTTTGACTTTACAAACTGTATTAGTCTGTTTTCAAACTGCCGTAAAGAACTGCCTAAGACTGGGTAATTTATAGAGAAAAGAGGTTAATTAACTAACAGTTCCACATAGCTAGGGAGGCCTCAGGAAACTTACAATCATGGTAGAAGGCCAAGAAGCAAGGTACATCTTCTGTGGCAGCAGGAGAGACAGAGGAGAGTGAAGGGGGAAGTGCCAAACTTTTAGAACATGTTGTGAGAACTCACTTACTGTCATGAGAACAGCATGGAGGAAACTACTCCATGATCAAATCATCTCCCACCAGGTCCCTCCCCCAACAAGTAGGGATTACAATTTGAGATGAGATTTGGCTGGGGACACAGAGCCAAACCATATTGCAAACAATAATATATTTTGAAGTGTACTGTATATATATATATATATATATATATATATACACACACACACACACACAGCTAGTTACCTATATATATATATATATATATATATATATATATATACACACACACACAGCTAGTTACCAAGAGAAAGAAAGAGCTACAGACAGTTAATATAAAAGCATAATCATATTAGCAGAGGTGGCAACTTAAGTTATTCTAAGCTCTTTTCCTGTTCTGGGAAAAGGGTAAATTTATCGATTAAAATTAGACTGGAATAAGTAATGTAATAAAAGTAATGCGCGGAGAGAGATCCAAGATGGCCGATTAACAACAGCTCAGGATTGTAGCTCCCAGTGAAAGTGCAGAGAGCGAGTGGATGCCGCACTTTCAGACGAATTTTTGTTGCCCACAGACTAGGAGATTCCCAGAGGAGGAGCCACACGGGTCGCCAGCGCGACTTTTTTGGCCGGTGCGGCTATTTTGCCGGCGCCCCAGCACGGCGCTTCTCGGCGCGGAATATACGGGACGACTCCGGCTCAGCTGGTCCCATCCCCACAAGGAGAACAGCAATGGGAAGCGCTGAGGACCGAGAGTTTCACAGTAAGCACAGCTGAACCGGGAAGGTCCAGCTGTGCGGGGAAGGGGCGTCCACCAAAGGAAAACTAAGAAACAGAAAAAACTTCATCACCAACAACCCGGACGTCCACTCAGACCCAATCTGAAAGTCGGCAATTACAAAGACAACAGGTGGATAAATCCACAAAAATGGGAAGAAACCAGTGCAAAAAGGCTGAGAACACCCGAAATCACAATGCCTCTCCTCCTACAGGGGATTGCAGCTCCTCATCAGCAAGAGAACAAGGCATGACGGAGAATGAGTGTGACGAACTGACAGAATCAGGCTTCAGAAGGTGGATAATAAGAAACTTCTGTGAGCTAAAAGAACATGTACTAAC